>JASDQU011025277.1:0-12636 GCA_032191745.1 Picea mariana | reverse complement strand
TGCCTCAGAGACCAGATCCGAGATCCGACACTCATCCATTTCAGTCTAGAGGCCAAGGTGCTTCTATTGGAGTAGTTTTCAATGCATTCTGATGGTCTATTCTTCCAGACGAGTTTTCCATCTATTAGCGGTTACCGTACTTCTCTGGAATCGCAATTTTTTGCCGATCTATCCATGCTTGCATCAGATCTGTTGTCATCTTATGATCACGGGTATTTTTATGTTATTTTCTTGTATTCTAGTGATGATCCACGAGATCTAGCTGACGATTATATTCTATATTTCCAGTATGCTATTGTATTTCCATGCTTGAGTCGTATAATACATGTTATTGAGCAATTGATGTTCTTTACTTCCGCATGCATCCTTATATGCTATTTAAACCATAAATACGCAACATGCACATGCAATAACCCACATGCACATGCAATAACCATCAATATCTCAAACATACAACTGAAACGCATCCAAAACCCCCCCAGTGTATCAGATCTGCAAGACAGAACATTATATCAGTAGCAAATATCTTGATCAACGAGATCAGGGATATTACAATCAATATATTAGTCAATTTCTTTTATTGAAAAAGTCTCTGGTTATATGAAGTGCTAACTAGCAAGTGCTCTTGCAAATATAGTTTTTTGTTGTTTGGTTCTGGGAAGGTACACTCATGGTTTATTATCTCTTTATTGGTTGTTTAACCGGACTTTCTGATTGGTGGTGACTTGTGAGAGGGAACCTTTTTACTTGGCCTTTATCCTTCGCCTTCTCAAAACCCCAGGTCACCGGGGACGTCTCCCTTGGGACGAACACCCTAAATAGAAAGAGACATCCTATTGAGGTGACAGTGATAGGATAGTCTCCAGTTATGCCAATTTGTCTTCATTTACCTTTCCCTTCTATCAAAGTACAAATTGTGTGATAACAATATGAAAATGCAATAAAATAGGTGACAACTTTTATTATCATCGCTAATCATTAATAAATACAAAACCATGTCATTGATGATGGCTAGAACTAATTTTACATTAATTATTTGTAAGATAAAAGATATATATCTTCTCAAAAAAGGGAAGACCTAGATATTCCTCACATTATATTTTAAATATGCAATGAGTTCAAAAACTAAATATGGTTACATTATTGTGAAAATTGTAAACTTGTAAACATGAGAGTTGTTTATTTTGGCGTCAATTTAAATTCTCACATGAATTAAAGTATTTCTAAATCTTGGGAAAAATTATACTTCTTTCTCTTAGGAAGAAAACTAAGGTTTGCAAGTCTTGTGACAAACTTGGCCAAGTTATAGAGGACTTCCAAGTCAAACTTTGCATTTCATAGAAATGAGATGAATTGATTTGTTGTAAATTCATACTTGCTTCAGACAACTTCGACTCGGCAGGAACAAGTTTGATGCTCAAGTAATTGAGGGTTTCAAAATATGGCTTTTGTGTTGGCCCATAGTTTTTTACGGTTTGCAAGGTTTACTTCCGAACCAGATGAGAAAATTAACGAGTACCTTTATATGTTTTTATACCCAAACATGAAAATATTTATTATTCTACTTAGTGATTTTTGTTGAGTTCAATTTCAACTCTTACTCTCAGGTCTTGTTCAATTTTGTAACTATAGTTTCTGCCTATTTCCCTTCACTCTAAGAAAATCTATTTTTTTCCACTTTAGGAAAATGTGTTTTCAAGGAAATGAGAATTCATTCTATAAATTCTAATATGGCGATAGAAATCCTTACAATTTTAATCTGAATTTTCAACATTTTATTTTTTCACTTTATTATCATTGGTGTTTAACTCCTTTAAATGGCATATTTTTTATTTGTAAAACATGTTAATAAATAGGCTCTTCCTTCTTTCATTAAGAAGAGTCAACACTTCTCATAATTTGTTGATAATATAATAATCCCTTTTAAAAAACAAGTGTATTAGTAAAATGTGTTAAAAAAAAGGTGTTGTCTAAACATTAGACTTTTTAACTATTTCATCGAATGTCAGTGAAATAAATCTTGGTGAAATCACAATTTTTTGTTATTTAACTTGCATTTTTGATTGCATAAATGGATTCATCACCCTCAGGACACTCGAATTATATAGATTGAATCTCTCAAATCTGGAGATCCAACAAATTTTGGTCGGATTTCAGTAAAAAATAATCGGAAAATATATGCTTAAAAACTCCAAAAAGTCAAATGTTTAGACTACACTTGAAAAAAATAGACTCTTCCTTGTTTCATTAAGAAGAGTCAACTCTTCTCATAATTTGTTGATAATATAATAATCTCTTTTTAAAAAGAAGTATTTTTAAAAATAATTATCGACTCCTCACATTTTTAAATAGATTTATTATTTTTATTAATTTTTTTTATAAAATAAATATTTACATAATTATTTAATCTTCGCCTTGTTTACAGTGCAAATGAACATTTTCCCCTTTCCTTCAAACTCGAGTATAAATAAAATTACTAAGTTTGTTGCAAAACAGATTCAAATAGTAGAGTAAGCTAATCATGTCATTATCATTAAAAGTTAAAAAATCTATTGAATCCCCAATTGCTACATAGTTTTATGAATAAAATGATAACATACCCTTCAAT
This sequence comes from Picea mariana, assembly GCA_032191745.1. Taxonomy (NCBI): domain Eukaryota; kingdom Viridiplantae; phylum Streptophyta; class Pinopsida; order Pinales; family Pinaceae; genus Picea; species Picea mariana. The sequence continues at coordinate 10,028 of JASDQU011025277.1, read as the reverse complement.
TATAGCTTTATTGAGTGTGCTATAGTTTGATGCAAATATGTTACATATATTTCAAAATTGTATGCATGCAAGCTAATCATTATTTGTTTATGTGTTACCAAGGCCTGGTTCCACATATGAACAAAAAAGAGCTTATGGAAGAAATAAAATAAAATACACTTTTCTAAAATAAAATTTCTGATGGAAGTTCTCAATTCAATGATTTATATTTTCATCTTATATTAACAAATATTGTCAGATGAGAAAAAGCATTGAGTTACACAAAAGAATACAAACCTCCATAGCTTAAACATTGCTAGTTGTATACAATGAATTACAAAACTGCTATTCTACAACATATATTAAAACAATCTTCAATATTGACTTCTCAGTGCACACATCATATCAAATGGTAAAAGGAATAATCCAATAACACAGATTGCTATACACTTCACGATATTTTACAAATATATAGTATTGAAGGCTCCTCTACTTAAGGATGATATTGTGACCTTGGAAACAACATGGAGCACAAGTCATAATTACTAAGGTTCTCAACTTTAGGTTGACGTGATGGGCATAGATGTATATTATGTGTTATACATGTCTGTACACTAGGTTCTTGGAGCTGCAATTTCTCATTAACGAATGATTCCACAAAGGAAGGGAGGATATTTGAATTAAAATCCCCAAGGGTTGCTCTTGTAGTAGTCAGAGAAATAAGATATAGATAGTTGAATGTTGTGACTTGATCAAAAACTGCACATGTTGTATGGTTCAATTTATTATAGGTTCCCTCCTCATAAGGATGCACTATGAAAGATGGTGGGGTTCCATTTCCAAATCTTGTGCGCTCTGACACATATGACGTTTTTCATTGAGCAATGTATTGCCAGACATAAAAGCATGATTTCAGTTGAATTTTCTGATGAAAGGTGTTTTTTGTAAAGAAGAGCTTAATCTCACAGTGGACGTTATCATATCATTGATGTTTGTATTAGGATTCTTCATCAAATATTGGTCGAGATAGTCATGAGCTACATCTTCTTGTGCCCAACTATTAAAACATGTAGTAGTTAAGAGAGGAAAATAAATTTTCTTACATCCCTTACTAGGCCAACTGTCACATCAAAACACAGATCTCAACCGACCACTACCCATGCAATGTGGCTAAATTTTCACCGAACAACACCAAATGTTTCAATAGTTTCAGGACATAAGTACAACTGGAAACAAGCGGACAAAATACAAAAATGGAAAAAAAAAGCAGTCTGCAGGAAACGAAGCTCTTGGAGAATCGATATCTCTATCGAGACTAAACTTTTTTACTATACATCCTCAGAATAGGGCATGATAATTGATATGGGAACCATTAATTCATTAAAATAATGATAAATTCATTTTCCAACGGATGTAGTGTCAATATCCATTGATAGCTTTGATCCACTGATAGAAAAATACGAGATACAAGAAACCTAACAAACAACTTATAGATTCGTCAAAAATTCCAAATCAAATCAAATTTTGGTTGGTAAACAGAAAATTAACTTGCACAAAATTTACACCTCAATATCTAATAAAAAGAAATTAAATCACACAAATTCAATCCCGGATATCAAATAACATTGCTCCATCCACACCAAGAAAAATAGTGATTAACTTCCAAACAAGACTTAAATTGCACGAAATTTAATAAATGATATCAAATAAAGCTACATCATGTACAGGAAGAGGAGAGGGACTGTAAATGACAAGTCAAATCAATTGTAAAGATTCTCCGATTTGAAACCGATTGCTTTCCTATTATATAATGATAGGAATCGTTTACAAATGAAACTATTGTACAATAAGAGACTTTCTACAGCTACATTATTACCCCTGAAGAACAATTTTGTTTAAGAAAACAGGAAACCCTCCATCTCTAGGAGGGCTAGAAGAAAAAAAAAATAACTACATGAAAGATCAAAGTTAGAAGGGTTGGCATTTCCTGCGAAGCAGGTTGGTGTTTAGGAACACCATTTGTTTTTCAACAAACTAATTACAAAATCATGCCTTTTTCGTTGGAGGAGCCTTCGTTGTAGGCTTTGACTTTGTGGGGGACTTGGCAGAATTGATGGACTTGGGCTTCTTGGCCATCACTGGTTTTGCAGCAGTGGGCTTCTTGGAAGGCGTGACCTTCTTTGCAACTGGATTCTTGGTCAATGCAGTTGGTTTTGCATCCTTGGTTGGTTTTGCAACAGTTGTCTTGCTTGCGAAAAGAGCCTTTGCAACCTTTGTGGATGCCTTCGGGTTTGATGCAGATTTTTCGTATTTGGGGGAATTCTTGGGCTTAGAAGCAGTTTTATTCTTGATATTCTTCTTGACATACTTCTTTGCATGGACCTTCTTGACTCCCTCTGCCAACTTGAAAGAATCCTTTACCTTAGTAATCTTGTCGGCTAAAATGAGCTTCTTGATCTGCATGGTGAGCATCTTCTTGTAGTTAGGGGAAGAACCACCTTGTGCTTCACCTCCATGTATTTAGCGATGGTCCTGGGACTTGAACCTCCCTTCTCCTTCAACAAAGAGATCACCTCTTTGATCATCTGGAAAATCCATAATCAACAAGTTATATAACAATATCTGCCATAACAAGCCACGCTCCAATAGATTCACAGACTGAAAGAAAAGAAATGTAACACTAAAATAAATCATTTAACCAACTATACCTGAAAGTATGCAGGATGAGGAGGGGAAGGCTTAGAGCCTTTGGGAGCTTTGGGATTCTTTTCCTTGAGAGGCTTCACCTTCTTGGCGGCATTGGGCTTGTCGGCCTTTGTTTCAGTAGCGATCGCAATAACTTCCTTGATGGCGACAATAATAACTTTCTCAGGAGCATTCTTTGTAGCTATAGAGGCCATTGCTATAAGTCACAGAATTGACACACAAAAAAATACTCAAATTTTTAGGAGCTTGAATGTTTTGACATGCAAGAGAACCTTCTCTTTCAAGCCTTCACAAACAACAACCAAGAAAATCGTAAAACAACTCAAATGCAGCTGGTCATACTCTGTATAGGCTTGTATATCTAAGAGGAACGATAAGGGCAGTGGTGCAGCAGGGCGATGTAGGAAGGTAAGATGTATTTGTGGAAATGGATAGGTGGTTGGAACTAATCGGTTGCAGACAAACACACCTGGAATTTGTTGATATGTTGTAAATATATGCATGTGGCACTTGTTTATATGGTTCATACAGACGACGAAGGGGTGAGAGAAACCTCCCCTTAAAGAACACCTTCGGCGTAATAACTTCACTACAAAGACTGAAAATTCTGGATTATGGCTCATAAAAATTCCTTAACACAGTGCCTAACATGTATTATTTCTTATCTAAGACAACATTATGTCATCTACATCAATGAATAAATTTAACTTCCTAGAAGACATGTAAGTGATCAGACATCATGTAATAAGGGTACTGTTATGTGATCCAGTATTGGGGACAAACAAGACAAAATGTCACATTCAAGAGCTCATATAAGTTATCACATATGCATCGGCTAGATTTCACATTCAACTGGACATATAATTTATTACAGATGCATCAACTTCATAGGTTTGTGCTCGAAGTAAAATAGATTTGCAAATTGATACATTTGAAGATTTGCACACATGGTTGTCAATTTCTACTTTTTGGTCATAAAGTGATTATAGTTGGCACACGTTTTCTCCGGGAAGTTTAATCAATTAGGAATCTAAGATTATGTGTGCTTGTATCAATTGCTTTAGCTTCCTCTTGTAAAGCCATAAATATCACTATAGTGAATTCTTTAGTCCTAAATTTCTAATCATAGTTACAAAGTTACACAAGGTTTTTTAGAAATTATGCAAAATTTGTGTATCTTATAATCTCCACAGACTATAAAGTACCAGAACATGAAACTGAGTCAGTAAAATCCTTGATCTTGAGCTATATTTAAGAAGGATATCTAAATCCAAAAGCATATCTTACATCTAAAATCCTAAGCATTGGGTAAGAAACATATTTATTTTATATATTTTTTATTTTCTAGTGCAAGTCATAAAACATCCACTTACAACTTATACTCATGTCATCTAGTAGAATTTCCTTATTTATTTTTCTCTAAATATCAATGTGTTGATAAATTTTAAAAGTTTTGGTTCAACATTCATAGAGATCATTGCAACACAACCAAAACCATTCATTGATATTCAAGTTTCCAGCAAAATCTCTAAAATTTACCAAACTTTTTCATTTACATATATATGCTCAAATTTGTAATGCCTCTAACTTTACTAACCAGGGCTCTACCGTCTTGAATAGGATTTGGAAAGCATTGCAAGATGCACATCTAACATGGAATTTTCATCATTTTAGACATATGTTATCCATATATCAACACAATTTGGGGCTTTAGGAACCCTTGGGGTTCTCTTGGTTCTTTTGTCAGGCTTGATGGTAGGCTTATTTCCAAAAAAAGGAATAAGAAAATGGAAGAAAATTTGATATGTAGAACAACATAATTGGTTCTCATGGAGGGACACTTCCAATAGGTTCACTTACCATAAAAATCATAAGCCCACCAACATGGAAATAATTAATGTAATCAATTTGTTGAAGAGATTTAAAGCTGCTCCCAATGGGAATCAACGGATTTTGAAAGATCATATTTTCCCCAAGGGTAAATTTATCCTTTTCTTTTAATCGTGTTTCTTATATAAACCAACTAGGCACACAATCCATATCACTTTGGCCCAGGGGTAAATTTATCCTTTGCTTTTAATCTTGTTTCTTATATAATCCAATCAGGCACACAATCCATATCAATGTGAATTGAAATCTCGATGGTTGACCACAGATAATGAAGAACAATGGTTGAGGAGGATTAAGCGATTTGGTCAACTCATGTGCCTCTAAACTTAGTCTTCCTGGGTAGAAATTATTACACATATTTTGGTATTGCGAGTGCACCAAACAATATTGGTCTTATAAAAGGTAATGTTTCATGATAATTTCTATAGACCTGTATACAATGGAGAGTCAGTCTTACAGTGATCCTTAGCACTGTAAGAAGATAGGTGTGATGGATTTGGCATGTACTCTGGCTCATTGCTCTATCCTATTGATGGAAATTGAGATGTAAAGCTACTTTGAGGGTTCTAAAAAGGGTTCAAGTAGAATGGATTCCCAATTTTTTGGGGATGACTAAGTAACTAACATTTATGCTAAGCACCTTTCTTCAAGAGTACACCGTGTCCTCTGTTGGATATGCTTGGCTTCCTCAATGTGGTGGTAGAGGAAATCCAGTGATGTGAGGGCTTGTTCTTTCTACTTTGTATTAACTTATAAGACTAAGCCTTTTGTCAAACTTAAATTTTCATCTTTAACCACTATTTGGGGAAAGGTTAGTGCCAGGAGACAATGATCATACATGAGTTGTGAAGTGCTCAAGAAAACAAGTCGGTACAATATCTGCAACATTCACATTTGACAATGTTCAAAAATTTCAGACTCAAAAAACATCAAGTCAAAGATTTTTTTGTTTAGTATTTCCATAGATATTTATTAGATTGTTAAATTGATAATTATAACACTCATCAAATTAGTATGGAAATCACAACTGAAGAAACAGAGGCAAACATGATGTTTAACAACTCAATTATGAATCCCTCAAGCTTCCTCAATGTTAGATATATTTTGGAGGTATTTCCAAGACATGGGAAAAATAGCGTTTAGTAGAAGAAATCTCTTTAATTTGAGCTACATGATGAAAAGACTATGCTTTTGAAATAAATTTCCCTCCAAAGAAAAAATATATTCCTCTGTCAAACATATGTCAAGGTTATGATTCAGTATTGTATTCAAAGGAAAACTATATTCCTCTGTCAAACATATGTCAAGGTTATGATTCAGTATTGTATTCAAAGGAAAACTATATTCCTCTGTCAAACATATGTCAAGGTTATGATTCAGTGTGGACCAGGTGCACCAGTATGAAACATGTTTTAGAAACTTCATACTTATAAGAATATGGTTTCTAATCTTAATATTGGGAATTTACCGCAACTGGTACTATACAAATCTTAATAGTGTATTGAAACAATTAAAGCATGTCATGTTGGGGGTGAACAACATAAATTTTTAGACAAGCGTGGAAAAGCAATTTCTGTAAAAATTGTTTTCAAATATGATGTTAGTGTCAGGAGACAATGATCATACATTGCAGGTTAAAAGTTGGGATTGATGATGATGATGATGATGATGATTAACGTCCACTAAGACCTAATTGGTCTATCAGACCTTAAGAGGGTAAGTGATTACAATGTTCTCAAACCTATCTCCGACTTAAAGATCCCAAACAGGCAGTTAGCGTTGATCAACCCAGAATACTGCTATTTTCCTTCCGTTTGAACCCGGAATACTGCTCTGATTGGTAAGGTAATCTATGTTATATTTATGAAGATTGTTGAATTTGAAAATGCATGTATGAATTTACAACCAACACTACTTTTAATTAATGGCGTGGCTTCTTTATTATGAAGGGGACGAGTTCGGTTGAAGTTTTTGTAATGGACATATTTAATTTGGACGTTTAATGTTTTCATTAAATTTTGATGCTTAGATATTTTGTGAATTTAAAATTAATTGAATTTTAATTTTATTTTAGATATTTTGTAAAATTAAAATTAATTGAATTTTAATTTTATCTCTATGCTTTTTAGTTATAAAATTTTGATAAGAATTTAGACTTTCCAATCAATCAATTGAATTGTTAAATTTTTGCAGATACATCTTTAAAAACCTTTTTCATTAAATAAAAAATTATGAATAACCCGTATCCCACGCCCTTTGTTCAGATTCCCATATCGTTTTATTCATATTCGCATAACGGTTTACGAAAAAGTGGGGCAAGTTCGTCCCTATATCGGATATTCATACAGTTAAATTAAAAACATTATTTAAATTAAAAGCATAATTTAAAAACATTATTTAAATTATTTATATTCAATATTAAAAATAGTAAAAATCAATTAATGGTTAATTGATATGTTTTTAATAAAGATTAATAATTATTAAAATTAGTATTAATTTGGAGAAGTATCTCTAGAATTTATTGATAAGAGGTCAAATCCAATGTTTATTGAGTTTGAGTATTTTTGGGTGGTGATTCTCTTTTAAACCTTCCAAAAAGTGAATTGTAGAGAGTGATAATTAGGGAGAATTTTAACCCCCAGAAACGTGTGTAATGAATGAAACTAGAAAAAAAATATGACGTTTAGAGTTGGACAGTAACACCCATTGAAAAAGATAAAAGAGTTGTCTCGTGACCATATATACTTTTTGAAAAAATTCTTCGACTCCAAAATCATTTCCAATAACAGGTAGTAAGTACTGCTAAACACAACGATAATAACACGTATTATTAAAAAAATTCAACAAATAGTTCATTATTTCCATTTGGTGGTTGTAGTTTAGTGGTGAGAATTCCACGTTGTGGCCATGGAGACCTCGGCTCGAGCTCGAGTCCAGCCACACAACATAGTTTTATCTGCTACTCTTTTACATGCATTCAATATACAAAGAAAGACTTATAAACTAGTTTTCCAGTACATCTATAAAAAAAAAAGGTTTGACTCAATCCTCCTACGCAACTCTTTGGTTATTTATTTGTGGTTGGCAAAGGGTGAAGCATATCTATCAAAGGTATCACTCCAAAAAAGCAAGAATGCATTCAAATCACACACAAAGCAATTCAAGGAAACCAAATGCACATTTCAGACACCTCATCTTGCATCACTAACCTGTATCAGGATGAACAATGACACAACACACTATGTCCATATGTTAATCTAAGATCAGTTATTGGGTGGTATCAGAGCTTGATTTCTCTCAAGCAGGGAGAAGGAGATATAGAGATACTCTAATACCAAGAGTGGTATCAGAGCACAGTTTCGTCTGTAGATTTCAGGCGAAGGAGGAGTTGGAGATGCTCTCAGTTGTAGAGTGAACAACAGACTTGCTAGGAGGGCAGGTAGAAGGTGAAGATGGCCATGGACGGTCATAAACATGGTCGAGGAGAATTTCGTCTACAGAAAAGAAAAGTGGAGATGGATAAGGATCTCGGTGAAATCAGAGCACGGATGGAGGAGCTAACATTCAAAATGTAGCAGGAGTCAAAGGTACACTAGAGGTACAAATGGACTTTGAAGAGGACAGCTAAATGGCCTATTCAGAAGTTGTTGGCCAAAAGGCAGCACCAGATGTTAGAAAGGTGGTTGAAGCCCTCAGTCATAAGGGAAAGAGATCTGGCAAGAGTCCTGTAGATTGTCAGGTGGGCAATGAGGAGGAATCAATGGATCTCGTAGACTGCCAGGTGGGTAGATGAGACATCCCAAATTGCCAGGTGGGCAGGGGAGAGGAGATGAGATCAGCTAGGAGTTCATTAACGGATGTAGAGGAGGCGGAAGAGAGACCTCACTCAGATGGAGATTCGCACAGAACTGTGAGCTGCGTGAATGAAGATGATGACAAGTTAGGAACTTTCATCACAGCGAAGGAGGAGGATCGAAGGGATGTTCTGATCATTGGAGGAGTCGAGATATTCCTACCAAGCGGCCAAGGAGAGACTAGCATAGATGTTGCAGATGCGACGGGAAGACAACAAGATGAGACTGTCATGGAGGAGAAGGAACATACGTTGAGGTCTGCCCCGATAGAAGAAGGAGAGCATTCATCATAATCGCTCGACGTTTTCATCCAGGAAGCTGAACATGAGATGACTGCAGCTCTGGGGTCTACACCAGAAGAAGAAGCAGACATCATAGACTTTGTTGGTTTGTGTGAAGAATTGGAAGCTCTTGAGAGGAGAGTGGTAGTGCAAAGCGTGCGCGTCCAACATGCTAAGTTGGAAGTAGATGAAGGATCACACCAGTATGAGAAGCAACTGGGGGAAGCTGGAACAAAACCAGATGAAGAACTGACAGGCATCAATCTGTCAGGGGAGGTAGTTGAGCAACAGTTCAATAATGAGGAGATTGCAAAAGTGGAGGATGCAATAGAGTGGAAAGCTAAGGCCACAAAGGAAGAAGATGTCTTGGAAAGTCAGTGTGATTTGCCCATTGACAAGGAGAGAGTGCAACGAACTAGTCTGCAACAGAAGAACCAGCTGATGGAGCAGTTGGACAAGGTGATCAAGGAGATAAGAAAGATGATGTTGGAGTCGGCATAGGAATTGGTCAGCATAAGGAAGCTGGACGAAAAGAAACCTGCACGAACAGCGGGGATGATGTAGGAGCAGAAGCAGCGGACCAAAGGAGCCGAGAGGTAGCTCCAAGAGAAAGTTTGGGATCCAGGTGGATTTTAGCCACGTTGGGAAGCTCATGAGCAGGAGCTCATGATTTTCGTAGTTGTGGAGTATGATGCAGGAGCATCGCTCTACCTCAGCATGCGCCAGTCAATTAACACGCGCGGTGCACATTCAAGGAAGGAGAGGCGTTGCCCTCTCATTTTGCCTTGAGAATCTAAGGCGTGATTGTTGGCGTGCGAAATTGAACGCTCGTCAACTGGAGGGGTGGATCCGGTCCGGGGTTGTCTAAATAACCCAAGCTGTTTGGGATGATCCACTCCGACGGGTTTAGCGGCTCCGTTGGCCGATCTAAGTCCTAGAAAAACTAAACTAAAGAAACTAATCTAAGTGAAAAAAATAGCTACAACAAACTATATACAAATCTAAAAACAATATATACAGTTTACTAACTAATATCATAAAACAATAATTCTACTTGTTTAAATGTTCAGCTATCAACAGGATTAAACCTCAATTATATATGTACAGTATTCACAAGTTACAGATTTTAAATTGAAAACCTACGAAAATCATTTGTGAATTGTGCTATGACAGCAAAACTATTATTTTTTATTTTTATAATTTTTATGAGAAAGGAACAAAATGAAAGCTATCTAAGCTAAGCAATTAAAGTAACAATCCTAATTGTAAATCCAAACTATATATCTATCTAAACTACTGAGAATTCTCGAATCTATTA
>JASDQU011025276.1:1356-18272 GCA_032191745.1 Picea mariana | reverse complement strand
AGGCACTGACAGATCTGAAGATTGAGGGGTGGTTCAAGTTGCAGAGGTTGTGGAAAAGATACAGAAAAGTGTGACAGTGGTCAGGTATAGTAGATCTATCTACAGGACCAAAAGGTATGTTATATGCTTGTTTGTAGTTGGATGTTGGTGATTGTGTGGGATATGGTCATGGGAGATTGAGCATTTTCCTGGAGGGACCTTTGGTTGTATAGTACATACATATCCATGGTATTTGGTCTATGGTTATTATGGTTCTTTGTTGGAAGAACATATTGGGATATGTTTGAGGCATTTTCTTGTACATGATTGGGGTATGGTCTTTTGAGCTTGGGTATTCTTCTAGAGATGTTATTAGTTGTATGGTTCTTGTTGTAGTGAATGTTCTGAGGCAGATATTGTGAAGTACATTGATGGTACACTTAATTTGATTTATTGTCATATCGTGTGGTGCATTGTGAGAGGAGTTTGTTAGTGTTCTTGGTATAGGATTTTGTTATAAATGGTACATGTTTGAGGGTTTTGGTTGAGATGTGTTGCTAAAGTTATTGGTATAGACTGAGGTTGCATAAAAGTGAGGGTTTGATGCATGGTTGATGTGAGGGTTCACTATGCATGGTTTATGGATGTTTGTATATGTATGCCACATGATTAGAGAGACATAGTTGTACATGGTTTGAGCTATACACTTGTGATAGATGGTATGAGACCTGTGTGATTAGATCTGATTGGTTGATGAGATTAATGTGATGGGATTTTGATGTACATGGTTGATGTGCATGGTTGGCACATGATATGGTACCAGTTTGATACTTGGTATAGTTGGTGCACTTGTTATGGTATATGGTTGATGATACAGGTTGAGGTACAGGTTTGGTGCATGGTTGATGCACTTGTAATGGTACATGGTTGATGGTACAGGTCGAGGTATAAGTTGATGCATGGTTAATGCATAATACAGGTTTGTACTTGTTTGAGACACATATATTGTGATGGTGTGTGGTGATCTTGGTATATGCTTGGTAGAGGCATGTGTTGGTGATGTTGAGCATATGCTTTGAGATATGCTCTTGGTGATATTGGCATGAGTTGCATGCGGATGAGAGTGGATCTGGTTTCATGGATGAGACAGTGATTGGTTGGACAGTTTGATGTGAAAGTGATTGTGACTATGATAGTGACAGTGATAGTGGTAGTGAGAGATGGTCTACACTTATATTTCTGGGCGACATGTCAGGGAAAAAAAAGGGGGTTGTAGCTTCCTTCTAGTTAGTGTCGGAGAATAAAGGAGTTGGATCTCTCTTCAGGTTGGAGCCTGAGAACTAGGTGGTTGTTTCCACCTTCTGGTTGGAGTAGGAGAACCCAGGGGGTTGTAGATGCCTTTTGGTTGGAGCCAGAGAATTSAGGGAGTTGTAGCTTCCTTCAGGTTGGATCATGTAAATAAGGGGTGTTGGGCTTGTATTTTGACTATTTTATTGCAATGGTTGTGTTAGCACTCTGTAATTTTCCCAAGGCTGTGGAGGCAGACACAGAGGCAACATCAAAACCGCTTYGAGTCAAGGATATAGCCCTCCAAGAATCAAAGAGGGRTCTCTCTGTTAAATTTATCTTTGTTARAGATTTGATCTTAGGCTAGCTATGGAGAATAGGATATGTTTTTGAGTTGGGTAGGTGCAGAGAAGAGGAACCATGGGCAATGGAGTCACAATCTGAGATTTAATCAAAAACAAATCCTACAGACAGCCTTACAGGGCAAGGTAGGAAAATCACTGGATTCTTTGTAAGCTTGGGGTATGTTAGAGGGGTAAAAATGTTAAGAGGTCAAATGAAAGACAGAGCAGTAAAGAATTCTGCATTTAACTTTTAGTGGAAAACATTGACATTGCTTTAAACTGGGAATAGGGTTTTTTACACAAATCCTGATCCTAAATCTCTTTGAAACAATRGAGAAGACAAACATATATGATAAAAKAGGAAAACAAAATCACAATGAGAAAAAACTTCACCAATGAATTTGACACAAGAATCCTGTAACAACTGCCACTGTATTATTGAATTGATGAAAAATACAGGAGGCTCTGTGAGTTGTTTACAAAAACTAAATCATGGTCTCTTCTCCCCCGCACATTTGATTCCATGCAATATATAAACAAGACTCTCCTCAAGTTCCCGAGGTCGAATTCAACCACCTCAGCCAAAAGTAGCAAGAAATCCCCAAAAATCTGGAATTGTCCACCATGAAAGACGGGCCTATTTTCTGCAAAAAAGGGGTCCGAACAGACATTTGTTTCTCTTCAACGCTGACACCTGGGAAAAAACTGAAGGCGGTTATTATAAATGGGCGTTTTCTGGACAAAAACATCCTTCGGTTTCGCCAAATTCGCCTCCATCTCGTCGTAACAGCTCCTGCAAAATCAGGACTGTAACGGAAAAATGAAAAACTGGAAAAACGGGCCTCGAAGATGGCTTCGATTCTCCCTACTTATGGCACCTGTGAAAAAATTGAAAGAGGTTTTTGTTCTTTATCCCGTTACGGAGAACAATCTCTCTTGGTTTCTTAAAATTCGTTTTCGTTCGCCTAGAATTGGTTTCGGAAGAAGACATATTGAATAGGAAAAAATGGGTGATTTTTCAAAAAATATTGGAGAAAGTGGTTTTTTTTTCGAGAAGGCGATATTCCGGACCCCCCCTGAGATGGTAAGAGGTTTTAGANTTTGGGGGGGGGGGGGGGGGAGGGTTTCGTTGGCATGTGGAGCCGACAAGTGTCCATGGGGTGGTTTTATAATACAACCATTCCGGACCCCCCCTCCCCCCCTCTCGTTAAACTTCGGATGGCGAGGGGGGGTCCAGAAAATTTCATATCCCTCAATTTGTTTTTGATTTGGGGTGTGATGTGATGAATGTACGGGGGGTAGAATTAGGGTAGTGTATTATTTTTTTACTTTTTGTTTTTAATTATATGTTTTATTTTTTTTTTACTTAGTTTTTGTTTTATTGTTTGTTTTTTGTTTTTTTTAATTGTTTTATGTTTATTATATGTTTTGTTTTGTTTTGTTTTATATTTTATATGTTTTATATTGTTTTTATTATTATGTGTGGTTTGTTTGTGTTTTTTATATTGTTTATTAATTTGTTTTATTTAATCTTAAAAAACTAACCTAGTTACTAAACTAACTTAATTATTAATTTATTAATTTATTAATTAATTAATAGTTAGTCTAACCATTATTTTATTTTAAATTATCCTATCAAAACAACTTTGTTAGGCTAACAAGTATTAGAGAATGTCACTAACCCTTTAACATTATTTGTTTATTATCCTAAGTTCATTTATTCATGGATGGAAGGCGGGTGAGGCGTACTCAATGGGACAAATGGACAAGGGAGTGAGGACGCAGCGTGGATGAAGGATGCAGCAGGGAGATGGAGGATTGGGCGAAACAGATGGAGGGGGAAAAAGGGGTCAACCAAGCAAGAATTCTTCATCACCAGAGCAATGCCAAATCAACAGTCGAAGAATCAAGTTACCTATAATTATAGGACCCCAACATAGGCTCCACCTAGGGATGGCAGCTCTTTTAGGAGGTGTCAAGAACCACTGAACTTTGAATATGTAGACCGGTGTTTTATTCATTGGACCAATCCCAAAATCTTATTCTGCAACCTGTACCTGTTTTGATCTTGTAACTGAAAACCAAATCAAAATGAACACTGCTGAAAAAGAGATGCTCAGAATGTTGAGCTTATTCACGCTCCCCTACCTACCCTATACTACTGAAAATCATGCTAAATCAAATAATACAAAAATTTCAATGAAGCCAATCAAGTAGCTGTTGAGACAAGTGGACTACTTGACTACTTGTTAGCATAGTAAAAAAGACAGCTTGACCTTTTGCCCATAGATTCAAAAATGCAAAGTGTAAAGGCCACTGCTGAAAACATGATTGATCTTTACAATAGAGACCTCGACAATCTTGAAAAACAAAAGTAATAGATTCAGGCTCTGTAGTNAACCTGTACCTGTTTTGATCTTGTAACTGAAAACCAAATCAAAATGAACACTGCTGAAAAAGAGATGCTCAGAATGTTGAGCTTATTCACGCTCCCCTACCTACCCTATACTACTGAAAATCATGTTAAATCAAATAATACAAAAATGTCAATGAAGCCAATCAAGTAGCTGTTGAGACAAGTGGACTACTTGACTACTTGTTAGCATAGTAAAAAAGACAGCTTGACCTTTTTCCCATAGATTCAAAAATGCAAAGTGTAAAGGCCACTGCTGAAAACATGATTGATCTTTACAATAGAGACCTCGACAATCTTGAAAAACAAAAGTAATAGATTCAGGCTCTGTAGTGAAAAACTTCTCCATATAGGTGACTATAGGATCAAGGTAGAAATGACCTGTTCCTTGATTTTTAGATTCAACCAAGTGAGTAACGTGCTCTGGCACCGTATCTATGCTATTTGCATCATCATGCACTTCCTGACATAGCTGTGAATTTTCTGATGGGTCTTGAAATGATAGCTCTGTTGAAAAAGACAGTGAATTTGCTTGCCTAATCATGTCGATATCATAACAAATTTTTGTCCCATGGTTGGATGATGAAAAATGACTTTGACAACCCAAGTCATCCAACACATCAAATATTGGATCCTGTAGAAATTGAAATGACTGTTGCATTGGCTCCACCGTGACTTCTTCATTTTCTGTGTGTTTATCCTTTAGCATATAATCAAGATTCTTTTTCAAAAACTGAAATGAATTAAAGCATAATGGTACAAAGTTATTTTGGTCTAACTCATAATTTTTCTCAGGATTTAATCTTTCATCTGGAATTTGAAAATCAAAGTATGTTAAGGGCTGTAAATCTAGGTTTAGAACAGCCTCCATATCAACAATGGTATCTTCAACTAATTGATCAGAGAAATTTTCGTCTTCACTATTTACAACTGGTCTAGAGTTTCTTTTCAGAAATTGAAAAGATGAGAAACATAAGGGCAAAGTGTTTCCACTTACTCTGATATTTTCTGCACTTTGATCATAGCTGTCATAATTTTCATGTACAGATTGATTGTCTTGTTGGGATTGCAAATGATCTTCTTCCTCCCAATCATATGTGGTTGATTGCTTTGAACAATCCACCTCTATTTCAGCCTCATGATCATCATCATACTAATCACACTTGGGTAGATTATCCAAGTAGATAATGTCATCAAACATGCACATCATATCAGTTGGTTGTTCCTTTGCAAGTTGGGATGGAGCTTCATCTTTGACTGCGTCGTGAATTGAATACATGAAAGAATCATTATCCAAACAATGGTACCAAGGATGAACAGCAAAATGTTTGGGAACAGTGACCTTTTCTCTCTCTAAAATCAATGGAACATGATGTCTTTGGACAACAAGCTCATCTTTCCTGTTTATCCTATGCATCATCTCTTCCATGGAACTGGCCAAAATGTCCAATTTAGCTTCTGATGACTTCAGCTGCTCCTTTTCTTTGTTCTTTACCTTTGGCCTTTTGATCAGCAAGTTGGTCTCCACATCAACTGCAATGTTCTGCATTTCTTCAGGGCTTGCAGTGTTCCTTTCTCTTAATTCGAATGCCATCTCAAGATCGAAGGCATCTGGGAAATGCAAGTGTCTTGATCCTGGGGGTGGTCTTATATCAGCAAGCATTGCATGATATATCTTATTGAACCTTGTTGAAAACTAATGTACTGTTTCCCCTGGCTGTCTTTTCAAATGGTTATATTCTTCTAGGATGAGAAAGACATTTCTCATGGTCACCCACCGACCTAGGAAAACTTGCACAAACTGATGGAAATTGTTAATGCTTGCAGCTGGGAGATTTTTAAACCAGTTCTTAACTTTACCTTGCAAAGACAGGGCAAACATACTTATATAAACATCGTCATCTTCAACCTCATAAAGGTCAAGGAAATCTTCAAACCTTTGGATGTGTTTTTCAGCAGTAATATTGGCATCCTCTCCATCAAACCTGGGCAAATTATTTGTGTAATTTGCAGGGAAGTCATTGAGGATAGGAGGAAAATCTAGGGGCTTGTATCTATCTAGGATTTTGGTAGGTACAGGAGGTGAAGCAAGAGGTTTACAACCATCCGGAGCTTTAGCAAGAGTATGAGATAAAGCAGGAGGCTTATGTCTGAGTAGGACTTCTACAGGTGCATCTAGGATGTGCACAGGTGTATGAGTATGTACATAATCTACAATTGGGGATCTGATCTCTTGAGGCTCATTAGTTTGCAGATGATCAATGTAATCTTCAGCAATATACTTTTGATCAGGCTTAGAATAAGACAAAACATAATTGCAGATAAAACCAAAGATGTCTTGAATGCAATTTGAGCTTGAGTACCTGATCTTTCTAGGGTTCTTGGCCATGCCTTAGGTTCTTCCTCCAGTGGAGTCTTTGAGTTGGCACTGTCTGGAGATGATTGGAGTCACCAGGTGAATGATCTTAGCCTTCTTGTGTTTGGTCACTATACACCATCAGTGATCCGATCTGGAGCTTTTAAGTGTACTAATGGGGATTTTCCCCAGTGGATTCACCATTCTGTTAGCACTCTGTAATTTGCCCAAGGATGTGGAGGCAGTCACAGAGGCAAGATCAAAACCGCTTCGAGTCAGGGATCTAGCCCTCAGAGACTCAGAGAGGGATCTCTCTATCAAATTTATCTTTGTTAGAGAATTGATCTTAGGCTAGATATGGAGAATAGGATATGTTTCTGAGTTGGGTAGGTGCAGAGAAGAGGAACCATGGGCAATGGAGTCACAATCTGAGATTTAATCAAAAACAAATCCTACAGACAGCCTTACAGGGCAAGGTAGGAAAATCACTGGATTCTTTGTAAGCTTGGGGTATGGAAGAGGGGAAAAAATGTTAAGAGGTCAAATTAAAGACAGAGCAGTAAAGAATTATGCGTTTAACTTTTAGTGGAAAACATTGGCATTGCTTTAAACTGGGAACAGGGTGTTTTTACACAAATCCTAATCTTAAATCTCTTTGAAACAATGGAGAAGACAAACATATACGATAATAGAGGAAAACAAAATCACAATGAGAAAAAACTTCACCAATGAATTTGACACAAGAATCCTATAACTACTGCGATTGTATTATTGAATTGATGAAAAATACAGGAGGCTCTGTGAGCTGTTTACAAAAACTAAATCATGGTCTCTTCTCCCCTACACATTTGATTCCATATAATATATAAACAAGACTCTCCTCGGGTTCTCAAGGTAAAATTCAACCACTTCAGCAAAAAATAGCAAGAAATCCCCAAAAATCTAAAACTGTCCGCCATGAAAGACAGGCCTAATTTCTGCAAACAAGGGGTCCGAACAGACATTTGTTTCTCTTCAACAATGACACTTGGGCAAAAAATGAAAGAGGTTATTGTAGATGGGCATGTTCCAGACAAAAAACGCCTTCGGTTTTTCCAAATTTGCCTCCAGCTCACCGTAATAGCTCCCGCAAAATCAGGACTGTAACAGAAAAATGAAAAACTGAAAAAAAGGGCCTCGAAGATGGCTTCGATTCTCCCTGCTCATGGCACCTGTGCAAAAAATGAGAAAATTTTTTGTTCTTCATCCCGTTACGGAGAAAAACCTCTCTCGATTTCTTAAAATTTGTTTTCGTTCGCCTGGAATTAGTTTCGGAAGAAGACATACTGAACAGGCAAACATGGACGATTTTTCAAAAAATATTGGGAAAAGTAGTTTTTTTTTTTGGAAGGCGGTATTCTGGACCCCCACTGAGGTGGTAAGCGGTTTTAGGGGGGGGATTCCGTTGGCATGTGGAGCCTACAAATGTCCATGGGGTGGTTTTATAATTCAACCATTTCGAACCCCCCCTCTCTTGTTAAACTTCGGATGGTGAGGGGGGGTCCGGAAAATTTCATATCCGTCGATTTGTTTTTTATTTGGGGTGTGATGTGATGAATGTACGGGGGGTAGACTTAGGGTAGTGTATTATTTTTTTACTTTTTGTTTTTAATTATATGTTTTATTTTTTTTAATTTAATTTTTGTTTTATTGTCTGTTTTGTTTTTTTTAATTGTTTTATGTTTATTATATGTTTTGTTTTGTTTTGTTTTATATTTTATATGTTTTATATTGTTTTTATTATTATGTGTGGTTTGTTTGTGTTTTTTATATTGTTTATTAATTTGTTTTATTTAATCTTAAAAAACTAACCTAGTTACTAAACTAAATTAATTATTAATTTATTAATTAAATAATTAATAGTTAGTCTAACCATTGTTTTATTTTAAATTATTCTATCAAAACAACTTTGTTAGGCTAACAAGTATTAGAGAATGTTACTAACCCTTTAACATTATTCGTTCATCATCCTAAGTTCATGTATTCATGGATGGAAGGTGGGTGAGGCGTACTCAACGGGACGAAAGGACAAGGGAGTGAGAGCACAGCATGGATGAAGGATGCAGCAGGGAGATGGATGATTGGGTGAAACAAATGGAGGGGGAAAAAGGGGTCAACCGAGCAACAAGTCTTCATCATGGGGGCAATGCCAAATCAACAGTCAAAGAATCGAGTTACCTATAATTATAGGACCCCAACAAGTTGAATCCTTTTTGCACCGATATTATATATGCTATTAACCATTTTGAAGGAGTTTTCAAAGGATTTTATATCAATTCATCATGGATTTATACTAGGTATGTGTAATCAATGTTTTACGATGATTTTGAGCTAAATTCAGGACGGTTTGATGTTTATAAGGATTTAATACGTGATCTGTGTGTTAGCATATCATTTAATGAATTTGTTATTTTTAGAGGAGGTCAACCTTTCCAATGGTCGACCTCTCGAGTTGTAATTCACCTATAAATACCACCAGTAGTAGCAAGACCAAAAACAGAATTGTTAAGAAGAGTTTCATTGTGTAATTCAAACATTCTCTGCAACTTTTGTTCCAGATTTCGTTTTTTTATTAATGACATAATTGCATTGAGTTAAGCTTGTGTTTTGTTGTTGGAGAGTAGCCACAACCTACTGGGGGGGGCATCAATGGTCTGGGTAACTTATTCATTGTTGTACATTTGTATTTTGGCATTTAATTCCTTTTATTTACTTATTTACAGGTTGCTTGTTGAAATTGTATTTATTTTTATAAATCAGTTGCAGGTTCCTTGTGTTGTTCATTTGGACATAGAATTCTCTTATGCACGTTATCTATTTAGATTATGTGTCATAGACATATCTTTATATATTCACAATCATCTTCTACCATCTATCTTTTGTATCTCATTTATAGAAAGCACTCTTTAATTGTGATTTTACTGTGTATAATTATTCACTCTTTTTAAATACAGTTTCACTCTGTATATTCATTTAAATCATCCACATCAATATGTAATTTTAACTATTCTTGTAATTAAAGCATCAATAGCTTGCTAAGAATCTAGGCATGACTAATTAAGATAAATTAAGCTGACCACTACAGGGTTGTCTAATCATAGGTTGTTGACTTAAAATGCAGTAGCATAGGTTGTTGATTCAAAATGCATAGTTTTTTATTTAATGCAGTAGCTAAGTATTTCTAATTTCAAGCACAATAAGATAAGTTAATTAAATTATTTCTTGTTCGGTATAGTAGTATAGTTGTTGATTTTGAAGAGTAGTTTATAGATTTCATTTCCAGAACATGTATTTCATAGTGTAATCATTGATATTGTTGATTTACAAGTTTGAAGTTAAGTTTTAGAATAGATTTTGTTCCAAACCTCATTTCGGTACAGGTTTTCAATTCTTTCCTTGTATTGATTTATGCACCTTAGTTTGTTTTATTATTAGAGTGTGTTTCCGTAATTAGATTATATTAGGCTAGGCTAGGCTATATTAGAGCTCTAGACCTACACAAACAGTGCCGACACCTCGAAGCTTACAAGCCCTGGGTTGACAATTCTAATGTCGAAGTAGATAGCGTATATTTTACTCGATATTTTTGGCATCGTTGTCGGGGAGGTGATAAAAGGGATTAGAGCTTAGGTAGGTAGGTTTCCTATAATTACACAACAATGGGGGAGGAGAAACTTTAAGATGAGAGGTAAGAACCTACGCATCCATTTTAATGGGTCGCTCCAAAGCCTTGTTGTTCCATTTCCGCAAGAGTGTTTAATTTTTCTGCAAGTTTGCTTATTTTTCTTAGTTTGTTTACTTTTCTCAGTTTGTTTACTTTCCTGCAATTTGTTTTCTTGCAAGCGTGCTTTCTTTGCTAAACAGTGTGCTTAMTTTCCCGCAATTTACTTTCTCGCAAGCATTCTTTCTTTCTTGCACAGTGTGTTTACTTTCTCGCAATTTAGTTTTCCTGTCAATGTGTTTTTTTTTTTTTTTAGTTTTTTTTTATTTGTTTTTCTATTACTGGGGAAATCGGCAACTCACAGTTCTCATACTCACGTGATACGTGGTCGATACCCGTCCGCTACCACTATAACACCAGGTGTGTCACACATCCCGCAAGCATGGAGCACAAGTAAAGCGAGGTGAGAATCGAACTTGAGACCTCCTTTACATATTTCCTTCCATTTACACAGCACATGTCAATCGGTCTACACCCCAGCAGACTTCATTGTGCTTATTTTACTGCAAGAGTTTTTTTCTTTTATTTCTTTCATGCAAGTTTTATTTATTTCATGCAAGTGTGTTTCCCTTTCGCAAAGTGTGTTTATTTTTTTCTTCCAATGTGTTTTTTTTCATACATGTGTGAGTTTGATTCCATTCCTGCAATTGTATTTTATTTTATGCTTTGATTTTTTTCATGTAAGTGTGATTTATTTTATGCAAGTATGTTGTATTTGGTTTGCGCAAATCTACTTTAAGTATGTCGCTCATCTTTTAGGTAGTTGTGATTAAAAACTTAAAAAAATATCTATAGTAATAAAACTTTTGTGTGTCTTAAGAACCCTAGACACTAATCCATGTGTGAGGTAGGATCCATCAACAAGAAGAATGAATTTGAAGGTGACCATTAGTTTGGAATAAATCTCTCAAATCCTAGCAGCAGCTGGATTTCTTCTTTTCAAGAAGAACACATCTTGACAATAGTCAAGAACTTGTCTATCTCTTCGGAAATATTAGAAGAATCAAGGTCCTATGAGCTACAAAATGATTTTCCTTGCCAAACTGTGAAGGAAGCTGAAAAATTATGGACTACATCCGGTGGAGAGCAATCACTAAGACCTGATATTGAGGAGTTCTCAACATCCATCTTAGCATATCATTTATGTACTTCAGAAATCAATCATCGAGAAGAAGAGGATATGCATAGCATGATGAAGGAGAGCATAGAAACTATTGTTGGTGAACATCAAGATTACATTGAAATTTGGTTTCAAGAGGTCATCAAGCCACAATACTATTCTCTTCTTCAACACCTTCTGATGCCAAAACAAGTAGGTTGGTTGGTTCTTCATATCCAGGTAATCACTGCTGTAACTTTTTCGTATGTGGATATGAGTATGTTTCTTATCTTGCTTCGCACATGGTTACATTGGAAAAGTTCTTACACTTGAATAAAGATTTTCCTTTTTTTTTAGGTAGGGTAGGATAATATATAAAAGTTGCATGTTGTTAGTTTAGCTTAAAGTCTAATGCAACCTCATTTTACATTTTGTTTTTAATAAAAGAACTATAAGATACGTGTTCCAGTGACTTTATCTCATTGATCTCATTAGTTTTTGATATTTTAGAGTGTGATTTTTGACAAACAGTCCTAGAGATTTTTGTAGGTATTTATTTCACCAAGAGTAGACAATTTCAAGGAGACACAAAGGGAAGTATTTTCCTTCGAAAATATTTCTATATTTGAACCTCGTTGTCTGCTAAGCATCAATTGAATAATGGCTTGTTGTAATTAGCCGTATTTTTGCAAAGATTCCATCTTCTTTTTCTCAAGGCATCTTTAATGGAAATTGTTCTTAACCTCCACCACTAGAGGATATAAGGAAGTGATACCTTGACTATCAAACATAGAGGTTACTCGTACAATTTCCCCAAGAATCCTAAGTAAGTGAGTAAAGTATTTTTATTAAAGAGTAACAAGGAGGTCTGATTAGCGGTTGGCCATTGAAACATCACAATAACTTATAAAAAGTAAAAAATGAAAATGAGTTGAGCCTAAAGATATCTTTCTGTTCTTTCTCAATGGTACCATCCACTACACACTAAAAATGCTTGATTATACCAGATCTTTAGATAGGATACGTTTTCTTAATTACCCATTACATCTAGACAATCTCTAAGGAATACATAAAGGAGAATCATCCTCTAACATAAATACCATCCCAATCTAAAAAAAACAAAGAGAAAAGTTTTTCAGAGTTGTTTCCCCATATTCTTGCACAAAGCAATCTTTATATTAAAATCTGAAAAGATGGTGGATCAGTCTTTGAGGGTGTAAGAGGCTAACCAGTCGGGATACTGAACAGGTCTGCTGGCAGCGGGTACCAGTCTGTGGTATAACTAGGTAAACATGTCGGAGTACTGAACAGGCTTGCTGGCAGTTGGGCATTCTACCTAGTGAGGATGATAATCTGACAAAAAAATAACAAATAAAATTCTTAAATCTTAAACTTGTCCTGATGTACGACATTACTTGTAGACAAAGCTRACAAGAAGTATGTATGGTTAAGCTAAGGTCAATGAACTTTATAAATCTACCACTGGGARCTAACTTTAAGACTATCTTAAGACTCCCTCGCCTAACTCTTCTTAACTATATGTAGGATATTCTATCCTATAGGTGGGGCCATATTCTCACTGTCTCGTCAGACTAATATGCGAAATTTATCTCTACACTTAACAAGCTATAAATCTTAGGCTATTGAGAGAATTGACTAGTTCCCTATATTTTTTATTGTGAGGTGTCACACTACTTAATTGTTACACACAGATCACGTATTAGATTCTTATAAACATCAAATCGAACTGAATTTAGCTCAAAATCATCGTAAAACATTGATTACACATACCTTGACATATCTTTATATAATCACAATCATCTTTTATCATCTATCTTTTGTACCTTAGTTATAGCAAGCACTTTTTAATTGTGGTTTTACTGT
Source organism: Picea mariana (assembly GCA_032191745.1). NCBI lineage: Eukaryota > Viridiplantae > Streptophyta > Pinopsida > Pinales > Pinaceae > Picea > Picea mariana. The sequence goes on along the minus strand of JASDQU011025276.1, from coordinate 5,150 downwards.
GTATAATTATTCACTCTTTTTCAATACAGTTTCACTGTGTATATTCATGTAACTCATACACATTAATATGTAAATTTAACTATTCTTGTAATTAAAGCATCAATAGCTTGCTAAGAAGCTAGGCATGACTAATTAGGATAGATTAAACTAACCCCTACATGGCTATCTAATCATAGGTTGTTGATTTAAAATGCAGTAGCATAGGTTGTTGATGTTGTACAGCATAAGTCAACTAAGAAAGGGGGGAGGTGAATCTTGTATAAAATTTCTTTCATTTTATAAGAAGATTACTTATTAGTCAATAAATCATGTCTTTAACGCATCGGCATTTGATAATGAAATGAAATTACAGAGGGTAAACCCCCAACTGATCCCTGGGACTTTCAAATTGCATTTTAGATAAAGGTTTAGTAAATACATCTGTTATCTGATCCTCTGTGCCAACATATTCCACTTTAATAGCTTTAGACATAGCCTTCTCTCTTAGAAAATGAAATTTAATGGGAATGTGCTTTGTTTTGGAATGCATAACAGGATTTTTAGAAATACTAATTGCACTGGTATTATCATAGAAGATAGGTATAGGTTCATTATAATGAATATGTATATCTTCCAGCATATGTTTCATCCATAGAACCTGAGTGCAACAAGTTGCGTCTGCAATGTATTCTTCTTCAGCAGTAGACAGAGACACTGCTGATTGTTTTTTACTTGACCAACTTACAAGACATCCTCCAAGGAAAAATGTTGCTCCACTAGTACTCTTCCTGTCATCAACACAACCTGCCCAATCCGCATCAGTGAAAACATACAAATCAAGATGATTACCTGTAGGATACCATAAACCATACTCTGTTGTCCCCTTAAGATATCTAAAAATTCTTTTGACTGCAAGTAGGTTAGAATTTTTTGGTGAAGCCTGAAACCTACCAACTTGACAAACTACATGCATAATATCAGGTCTTGTAGCTGTAGCATAAAGAAGACTACCAATCATAGATCTGTATACTGCCTGATCAACATACCCTTTACAAACCAATCTATCATTGTTTCTAGTTATTTTACCTGCTTCATCCATCTTATTTATGAAAACCCATTTAGCCCCTATGACATTCTTATTCAAAGGTCTTGGAACCAATTCCCATGTCTTATTCTTTTCTATTTGACTAAGTTATTCATTCATTGCTTTCATCCAGTACTCATCTTTAATTGTTTCTTCAATATTTTTGGGTTCAATAAGAGAAAGTAAAGATACATGTTCATGAGTTGAGGTGGATTCTTTCCTTCTGCTTCTTGTTCCAATACCTGCATTTATGTCACCAATTATCTGTTCTTCAAGGTGATTTTTCTGTATTCTCTTGCTTGGAGTCTTTGATGGAGTCATGCTTTTGGATGGAGTTGTACCATGTGTCAAAGTAGGAAATAATTGTTCACTGTCAACAGCCTTAGTTTCTTCTGTTTCACTTACCTCATCATTCATTTTATGCTTGTCATCTATCTCATATATTTGATGATTCTTTTGTTTAGATTTAGACTTCAAAAATTAGGACTCGTCAAATTTCACATCCATGGCTTCAACTATTTTGTTCAATCTGAAGTTGTAACATTTATAAGCTTTCCTTGAACAAGAATACCCAACTAAAATACCTTCATATGTTCTAGATTCCAACTTACCCAAATGCTTGTCAACTCTTTTGATATAACATTTACTGCCAAAAATTCTGAAATGTTTAACACTAGCTGGTCCGCCTTTCCATAACTGATAGGGTGTCTTAAAATGATTGTTTCTCAGCAAGCTTCTATTCAAAATGTGAACAGCAGTATGAACAGCTTGAGGTCATAGTATATTACTTAGTTTAGATTCATTGACCATAGTTCTAGACATCTCCATAACAGTCCTATTTTTTCTTTCAACCACTCCATTTTGTTGAGGTGTTTCAGTAATAGAAAAATGTCTTCTTATCCCATTTTCATCACAGTATCTGTTGAATTCTTTGGACACAAATTCCCCTCCATTATCTGATTTTAAACATTTAATTTTCATGTCACGTTCATTTTCAGTTGACTCCTTGAAGGTTTGAAAACAACTAAAAGTTTCAGATTTCTTTTTCAATAAAAACATCCATGACATTCTAGTAAAGTCATCCACAAATAGTAGAAAGTATCTTTCTCCTTTTAACCTTGCTATTCTCATAGGTCCACAGACATCAACATGTACTATTTCCAATGGTTTATTTGTTGAATGTTCTTTGGTTTTGAATTTAACTCTAGTTTGCTTACCATGTTGACATTGCTTGCAAACAGAACTTGAAAGATTCTTTATGACAGGTAAATCTCTTATTGCTTCATTTTTATTCAACTAAGTCAAATTTTCAAAGTTAATGTGTCCAAGTCTTTTGTGCCACGACCAACTTTCATCTTCACTCCCAAGATAACATTTTTCTTTTTCTTCATCTAGTATGTAAATGTTGCTTGAAGTTCTTGTGGTTGTTCCAACTAGTTTATTTGATTTTATATCCCTGATTTGACATCTTTTTGAATCGAAAATCATAAAGAGACCTTTATCACAGGTTTGAATTACATTCAATAAGCTGTGTTCCATTTCCTCAACCAATAAGACATTTTCAGCCATGATTTTCTTGTTGATTAGACATACAGTTCATTTTCCAACTATCCTAGCTGATTGATCATTTCCAAAGGTGATTGTACCTCATTTTCCTTCATCTAGTTCAATAAAGAGTTGTTTTCTACCTGTCATATGCTTTGAACATACACTATCCACAACCCATTTTACTTTATGTTCTGCTTGTAGAGCTATAGTGCATTTTTCAATGTTCAGATTTTCACTTTTCTTTTTCCAAAATTTGGTTTTCAGATCTGTGTAAATGGGTTCATTAAATTTCTGAAAACTCATAGGACAATTTCTTGACACATGCCCAAAGTTGTTACACTTGTAACATTTAGTCTCATATCTTAAGGTCTCAAATCTGTTGTAAGAGTAGTTCATATTGTTTTGACTAGTTTTACCATGCCCTCTTCTATATTCAAAATTAGACATTTCATGATTGTTATGTGCATTTATCTTTCTTGAAAAACTATTACAAAATGCAGCCTTATGTCCATACTTATAACAAAAGAAACAGTGGACTTCAAACATGTTTTGATGTCTGCCATAACTTCTTCTATGCACTGTTGAACTTTGATTTTCTTCTTTCCTTTCTAATTCCATCTTCTTGCTAGTAATTTTCTCATGATTATCCTCTGTACCTACTTTCCCAACACTTGAACTAGAACATTCATTAGTTACTCCAAATTTATAACCAATTCCAGTCTTATCATATGTTGATCTTTGACTACTAATAATTTGATCTAACACTTAAAAACTCTAATTCATGTTATTTTCTTGTACTTTCTTTCTTAATGAGACTACTTCAATTTTTAAACCTTCATTTTCCTTATCCTTTTCTGCAAGCATTTTAGTTAGAGCTTCTTCAGTCACTCTAGCCTCTTATATTTTAAGTTTTAAGTCAACTACTATGATTTTAGTGCTATCAATCAAACCATTTGATTTCTGTAATTCAAATTCTAGATTCTCAAATTCTCTTTTAAAATGTTTGCATTCCCTCCTCACTTTTCTTAATTCACTTAAAGCACTTACCAGTTCAGCTTATAGATCAACTTCACCTTCTTCTTCTTCACCAGACTGATCATCATGTTTTTCCATATCCATAAAAATTTGTACATCTGAATTGTCATCACTCTCACCAGATTCTGAAATATCAATGTCATCTTTT
>JASDQU011025273.1:32368-42845 GCA_032191745.1 Picea mariana | reverse complement strand
ATTTGAGGAGACATCATTTGCTGATTCCCCATGAAGGACATAGGATGTTGGGCGTTCATCGTATTTGAGGGACTTTGGGAAGGATTCCCCCATGCCGGTCCTGTGGGGAGAGGCATAGAGGCCTGTCCGGGGTTCCATTGGCTATGGAAAGAATTGCTCCAGAACGACATTCCAGATGAAGGAATGGATCCTTGTCCTGAGTTCCAAGGTCCTTGTATGTGTGCCCCCAGTGCAGGAATAGTACCCTGTGCTGGCGTAGACTGTCCAAAAATGGGTGTGCCTCCAGACGGGAAAGCAGTGGATGCGAAAGTGTTATTACCAACCGTCCCGTTCCAAACAAACGGTGACGAACCTACTAGCTGAGTTTGCCCAAGTGTTCCTTGACTCCCGGCTCCAAATGAACTTGTGTGTGTAGGTTGCCCGGTGGACTACTGATGTGGGCCACCGAGCGAAGGGGACGAAGGAGGGATATGACCTCCAATGTAAGGAAAAGCGTTGAAAGAGACATGAGTGCCCCCAAGTTGACCTTGCAGAGAAGCGTTTGAGCTCCCTGCCCCTAGAGCCAAAGTTTGTGAAATGGAGGAAGTGAGTGCAGGAAAAGTACCTGAACTAGGCATACCGTATGAAAACGAAGCGCTTGTCGCACTAGGTGTGTAAGGTTGTGTGGCCGCTACGATAGATGCAGACGGTCCACTGTGCAACGTAGTTGCGACCGAGACCATGGTGGCCTGAACCGTTGACAACAACAGGTTAGGAGAAGCTTCTTCTGTGGTAGCAACGGTGATGGGAATGGAAGAAGTCCCAGAGGAAGTGATTTGTTCCATAACTGGGTTAGGCGCTGATAGGCTTTTGTAAAATTGAATTGGCACAATAATGTCCGGCCAAGAATCAGCGTTTGAGGTTTCAACCGATCCAAGATTGGCGGTTGATCCCTCGGGGGGTTGTTTGGGCTCAACGGTTTGAAACCCGGTTTCTTTGAAAGACCCTCGTTGGTCTAACTTCTGCCTCAGTGGTGGTAGGGGTGGCTCCAGTATAACCGGCGGCAGGCCCAGAAGCCTTCGTGACCGACAAAGCTCTGAATTCTCCACTGTGTGAGAATATTCACGACACGCTAAGGTATTCTACATGAAAAAATAGTAACATGCACTAAAAGAAAGCCCCTAGAAGATAAATCAAGCAAGCACTATATTAGTAGGAAGAACAGTTACAACAACCAACACTAGAGAACCTTACCAGTGCAAGTGCAACTCGAATACGGAAGCACCCTCCGGGTCTACTCTGCAAAGCGTTGGTCCAATGTCCATCCTAGGTACTGTGGTATACCCCCACAGTCACCTGTGTATGTCCCTAGAAAATATTGGAAACTAGTTTGCCAGCACGTGAACAGCTATCAGGCGGGTACAGTCGGCAGTCGGGTAGACCAAAATGAGCAGAGTATCAAGCTCGAAACCTGTCAAGGGTATCGAGAGAAAGTGTTCTGGAAGACGATTGAGGACCTCGAACGGATTCTAGACCCACGAAGCTCCATGGAAAATGCTAACGACGGAATCCCTTAACAGATCCTCTATATGTGTTCTCCACAACGCTCGGTCCAGCTTTGGAGGGGTTATCTCCGCTACCTTTCCTTACGCGACCTCGTGTTTAGCCCCTGTGTTAGAGGGGGTCTTGAATAAATTTCCGTAACTGGACTTCTACACTCCCTATTTGACAGACTCCAATGTTTGGTTTGGGTGGCCTTGGAGAATTTACTCTCCAACCTATTCCAAGGCCCTATTCTTAAGCTAGTGTATGCACCCTACAAACAGAAAAGTCTACTTGATTTTATTTAGCATTGCTTTTAATGGGCTTTTTAAATCTCGAGGTGCGGAAGTGAAACTGATGGTGTGTCAAAAGACTCAAAGAAAAAATGAACAAAAATGCTTGGAAACAAAAAACTTTTGATAAAATGCAAAACCATCAACTTTTCAACAAGAAAGGCTTCTTTTTCTGAAATTACTAAGTTTTTATGCAGCAAATATGAAGGATTTTCACTCAGATCTGCGAGCTACTTATACTAGACATGCACTGCAAAAACTTATGCAACAAGACTGCTTTCCAAGCTACTGATGCAACAACATAATCCTCAAATCTAGAAGAAAATGAATTTTTTTTTTTTTACTTTATTGCAAAATCATGCAACAAGGAAAAATGATGACAAGATCAAAACCAAGAGAAATAACAAGAAAACTCTGGCTTAAAGCGCAAATCGCAAACAGAATCAGAGCACAAAAATGCTACAAAGCAATCACAACAGCACCAATTCTAACACTTGCCTAAAAACCATAAAACAAAGAATTTTTCTCTTTTGTCTTTTCTATCAAAAAATTTAATAAAAAACACAAGCTAAGGGGGAAATGCCCTAACCTGCTGACTGTGCAGCCCCAGACTCTAGACCCCTGAGAGGAGCTCTTCTCACCACAAGAGGGAATGACTACCCTACCCAAGCTGAAAAGCTGCCAATCAAGACCGCGACTGTCACCAATATAGCACGCGTGCAAACGCGTGCTGAGCTTATACAGCGTGCGGGTACCCGCGGGCTAGCCTTAAACAGGCCGCAGGTCTATATAAAAGTTGAGATACAACAATACACAGGCAGCCCAGACCTGAAAAAGGATTCTGGTATTGACAACCAGGGTCTCTAAAAGGTTTCTGGGTGCTATTACTTCAACAAAAAAAGAAAAATTTTCAAAAAAGAAAACAAATGAAAAGAACAACTAACACCAAAAGGCAGACTGAAAGCAAGACAGTGAACCACCAGTACCCAGACAGGATCCAGAAAGCCCCCTGAGAAGGTAAACTTTTGACAGGGAAGAGGGGACTGCCTCTTTAAGCTTCCTGGGCTCTACACGCTATTGAAACCACTACAGCAAGAGTTCACACGCGAGCTGTAGAAGGTTAGGGCGCGGGCACACGCGTGCAAGCTTTCTGTAGGCCGCGTGTACCTCTGTGTGTCTCGAGAATCAATGTCAAGCGTTAGTCAAGGAAGACTAGTATTGATAACCAGGTTCCCTGCTAGCATTGACCTAACAGACAACAAAAAATAAACAAAGAAACAGAGACTGAAATTCTTTGAACTACCCAAAAGATTTTTAACCAAATCCGAAAACCCTAAGAGTAAGACTTTCCCCAGTGGAGTCGCCAATTCTGTTGTGGGGTTTTTCTACCCTACGGACTAACAAGCTAGGGCTTTAAACTTGTACGCAGATCATGACCCTTTAGAAATAACTTTTAACCTTCTACCCCAATCTAAAACCCCTTTTCTCAGGAAAATATGAGAAGACTCAACTAACCTTTTTATCGACGGTTGAAGTAGATCCTCCATTGAGCTTTTATCCCCTTGCTGCTGCTGCTCCTTCCAAAAATATTTCCTGCAATCAAGACAAAAATACACATGCATGCTACTGATCTACTAGAGGGTTAGAGATAAAACACAAATCAAATAACATAAATAAGACTCATGTATGCGGGACGTGAAAAGTATCTTTTTCATTAATCTCAATATGAACCAACTTACAATGATTATAGAGACCGGCCACCGTTCCACGATCCTGATCCTGGGCTCCTCCTCTTCTTTTGTCCTCCAACTACTGTTGCTTGAATTTCTTCTAAAGCTTGAGGCAAGGCTAAAGGGTTGGGACAAAATGGACTTGGCAATTTGGCAGAGTTTCTTTGCTATGATTTTTCCTCCTTTGAATAGTACCCCTACCCCTCCTTTTATAGGCTATAAGGAGCTATGGTTTTAGGTGAACTCTCGGCCATGCATGGCTGGGAGTTCCAGTTAACTGACAAAAAGCTCTTCGTCCCGACGGAAACTTTCCTGATTTTTTTCTTTGTTAGGTAAACGCAGGTTGTAGTGGGCCAGCCAGCGTTCACACACGTGCTGCAGAAGGCTTGCCATCGTCCCAACGCACCCAGTTCTAAGTTAGGGCGCGGGTTACTTGATTGAGGAGGTTTTTGAAGAGTCTGTTTAGCATGGCTTTGGCAAGGAAAGGCAATGAGTAGGCCTGATGCCAGGTAAGCAGGGATAGTGCAATTTAGGGTTATAACACATATCCTTGTGAGGTTGACCTCAAGACCATAAAACAGTATTTTATATCAACAAGGACCATTAATGGCAAGGAATCCTCATGAATAATATGATAGAGATGACCTAGAGGTTATATTTTCTCAACTGGAGCATAACATTGCTACATTAATAAAATTGGTAACACGGTTGTTGGTGAAGAAGGATAGGGAAGAAAAATCAATAGAGACTAAGCATGAAGAAGATAAGGCATGGTGAGAAGATCTGATGTGCAATGATTCAGGTAAAATCCTTTTTTTTTCTTAATCTTCTCATATTTCTTTCAAAGTTGAAGCAAAACTTGAAATATGTTGGATTATTGAGAGGGGGGTGAATCGATAATAGAGAATTTAATCCTTTTTAACCATATAATCCAAGTGTTATATCAATGTAGAATTATCATCCAATAACTGCAGAGTAAATAAGCAATGAAAAAATGAACAATCATACACATACACATACACAGTACACCAGTGTTTTACGTGGAAACACAAAGCGGGCGAAAACCACAGAATGATTTTTCTTATATGTCTTGAAGAATTACATTAATTGGAAGCACTAACTTCCTTTGTTTTCCAGTTGCAACTGGAAAGAGGCTCCAACCCCTTTGTTTCTCAGGTTAGAACCTGAGGGAAGCTCCAACTCCCCTATTCTATGGCTACAACCCCCTATGTTCTCCAACTACAACTAGAAGGTGGCTACAACCACCTATCCTTGCCCCATCCAACCGCCCTGAAGTAGAAGTAGAATGATGGAACCACTTTCACACTATCATTATAATATATATCATTGTAAACTTGTACCAATAAGCCTGAACCATGCATCAACCTGTACCTCAACTTGTAATCAACCTATACCATAAACAAGTGCATCAAACATGCACCAATTTGTACCAAACAACCTGTAATCAACTTGTACCATAAAAAAGTGCATCCAACCATGTACCAAGTATATACCAATAATGTGTCAACTACTCATCAACTATGACTCATAAATATGTACCAACATCATCAACTATACACCTCATGTATGTGCCAGCTCATCAGCTACTTGTCTCAACCATGTACCTTATGTTGATTAAGGTTGGTTGTCATTGATGTCAACCCTTGAAGAATGCCCCATAGCACAAAGGTTGGGTAATGGACCCAATATTGTTTGATGTAAAGATGAATTGTTATTTTCTTGTCCTGGTTGATAATAAGTATAAATGGATGAACTCCAAAGTGGTCCCCTTATGGTGAAATCCCTCACGAGAAGACGCTTTGTGGATTGAGTTATCCTAGAAGTATGGTTAGAGATCCCATGATTATTTATGGAATAATGAGATGAACTCCAGTGAATTTGTCAGTGAAACTATCCTATATGGATATTTATTTTCATGTCATTTCCGGTGGTATGTGTAACGTCACATAACTCCTCACGGTTAGAGAGTTATGGCCATGAGAAGTTGGAGAACCTAGGTTTGGGTAATGGACCCAAGTTTGTTTGATAGATAATGGTATGATTTTTTATATATTTCTAGGTAATACTATTCTATATGGATATTACATGTCATTCCACTTTTTGTGGTATGTGTAACGTCACATAACTCCTCACGGTTTGAGAGTTATGGCCTTACGAAGTTGGAGGACCCTCATATGTCATCTAAAAGCCCCAAAAGGTCAAAGTAGTCAAAGTGGTTTAAGAGATTTTAAAAGGTAAATAATAAAGTGAAGTGATGAGTGTGATATAATTCAAAGTGAATATAAAATAAATTAATTCAATAATAAATTTAATGGAGAAATTAGAACTGGGCTAACCCTAAAATAAGGAAAGTGGGCAAAGCGACCTAGAAGATGTGTTTAAGGAAGCTACTTGGAGAGTATAAATAAGAGGCAAGGCTCTCTCATTTAAGAAACACTTGATCATATTGAATACCTATAGGTGTCTGAGGTAACAAAAGGATATATAAGCCTAATTTCTTAGGAAATTGAAGAAAACAAGGTCGGAATTCAAGGAAGGATAAATTCTTTTGATGATGCTTTCTAAGGTATGTTTTTTTTAGGTCATATCACCATTTTCGCAATAATTTTTTTTCTAGAACGCTTCAGACTGTGAAATTTATATTCCATTGAGGCAACATATCCAAGTATCTTTGGTAAACAATTCATCTTGTGGGTCATTGTATTTTTGGAGTTAAACTCCGTGGAAAATAGGGTTTGTGGTTAGTCCTGAAACTAGTCAAAAATAGGTGTTTCGGGAAAAAACATCATAACTTATTCATAACATATCTAAATTCAGTAAGAAAAAATGTGTTGGTTATATTACAGTCTCTATTATGTTGTGTAACATTTTTAGATCAATTAACAAATATTTCGTGCGGGGCATGCTCTACAAGGTCGCTCTCTAGAATAAGCCATAATTCAACAAGGTGTGTCATTTTTTCCATAACTCATTTTATGAGAGGTTCCAAGTAGTGAAACCTGGAGGAATTGCACAAAACACACTGAATAAAACTGTGTATCAGTTTTATATATTTATTCATTACATTTACAAAGTTATGATTATTTCAAGTTAGGGTTGTTGACTAATCCAAAACTAGTCTTGTGAGACTAAAGAAACGCTTGATGAAAATGATAGTCTCTTGTTGTTAAAGTTAAGAAAGGTTTGCAGGTATGTGATCATATACACCGAGTCTATTACATATTTACAAATCATATTTGGATGATGAAATTGATGAGGGCTTTTGGTTGAGGTACAAGTTGGGTACATGGTTGAGACAAGTAGTTGATGAAATGGCACATACATGAGGTGTATAGTTGATGATGTTAGTACATATTGATGAGTCATATTTGATGAGTACTTGAAAAATTATTGGTACATACTTTGTACATGCTTGGTTGCACTTTTTTATGGTACAGGTTGATTACAGATTGTTTGGTACAGGTTGGTGCACGGTTGATGCACTTGTTTATGGTACAGGTTTATTACAGGTTGATGCATGTTTGATGCATGGTTGAATTTTATTGGTACATGTTTATAGTGGTATATCTCATAGTGATAGTGTGACAGTGGTTCATCATTCTACTTCTACTTCAGGGCAGTTGGACAAGGCAAGGATAGGTGGTTGTAGCCACCTTCCGGTTTTAGCCGAAGAACATAGGGGGTTGTAGCCTCCTTCTGGTTGTAGCCAGAGAATTGGGGAGCTGGATCTTCCCTCAGGTTGTAGCCTGAGAAGCTAGGGGGTTGGAGCCTCCTTCCAGTTGCAGCTGGAAAAAAAAAGGAAGTTGGTGCTTCCAATGAATGTAATTCTTCAAGACATATAAGATAAAGCATTTCGTGGTTTTCTCCCGATTTGGGTTTCCACGTAAAACACTAGTGTATTGTGTATGTGTGTGATTGTTCATTTCTTATTTCTCATTATTAGATAATAATTCTACATTGATATAACACTTGGATTATTTGGAGAAAAAGGATTATAATTTTTGCTATTATTCATTCACCCACCCTCTCAGTAATCCAACAATTAGTATCAGAGCAGGTTCCTTCAGAAATCAGTTTAACCAATGAAAGGTAGATCATGGAGAGTACCAACTCATATAAAAATGGAATACCACACTTTGATGGACAGAAGTATGCTTTTTGGAGCATAAGGATGAAGACATATATACAAGCACAGGGGTTTGAAATTTGGAAATCAATTGTAGATGGATACACAGTACCAGCAGTTCCACCAACAAATGACAAAGAAGTGAAACTTGGTTAGAATAATTCCAAAGCTACAAATGCACTTTTGAATGGTCTCAGTGAAACAATATTCACCAAAGTTGCACATTGTAAATATGCCAAAGAGATTTGGGACAAGCTTTGAAATATTTATGAAGGAGATACAAAAGTCAAAGCATAAAAACTTCAAACTTATAGAGGTCAGTTCGAACAACTAAAAATGAAGGAAGATGAGAATATTGCATCCTACTTCTTAAGATTTGACGAAACAATGAATGCAATCTTAGGATTGGGAGAAGAAATCAAAGAATCTGTAATTGTTCAAAAGGTACTAAGATCTCTTCCTATGATATTCAACCCTAAGATATCAGCACTTGAAGAAAGATCGGATTTGAACTCAATAAGTGTGGATGAACTGCATGGAATCTTCACAGCATATGAAATGAGAACTGAACAGGAAAATCCAGATGTAAAATAAGCATCCTTCAAAGCATCCAAAACATCAAAGAAAAATAAAAAGAACAAGAAAAATATAGCAGCAGCAGTGACGTCTCGGAAGATGATGAAGAAGTGGCCAATTTTGTCAAAAGACTAAACAAGGGAACCAATGGTAGGTATAGAGGTAATCTTCCTTTAATTTGTTTTAATTGTGATGGTATTGGTCATTTTGCTAACAAATGTCCTCATGAGAAAAAGAGAAATGATGAAGGTTACTCAAAAGGAAAAAACACATATAAATGCAAAAGAACTACAAAGAAATATTTCAAGAAAAGCTTATGCATCAAAGAACACATCTCATCATCAGATGGAGATGAAATCAGTGACAGTGAGACAAGAGATTTCTATTTATCGAAGTAAAATATTCTGACAAAGAAGACTCCAAAGAAGAATATGAAGAAGTCGAAGATGAAATTGAAGAGGCAAAAGTTGAATATCGAGAATAATTAATGTGAGCCATAGAAGTTATCAGAAGAGAAAAGAAGAAAAACAAGAAACTACAAGAAGAACTAGACAAGAAAAAGGACACTCGAGAACTAGAACAAATGATCACAAGATTTAAGGTTCAAAGAGATGAAGATAAAAGAATTGAAGAAGCACTCAAAGAACAACTAGAATAAAAGGACAAGATCATTGGAAACTTGGAAGCAGAGATTGTCACACTAAGAAAGGATATTCAAAAGAAAAATATGCAGAATAGCTCAAAAGTTCTGGATGACATTATCAACAGTAAAAAATCTCATCTTGACAAGTATGGACTTGGATACAATCAAATAGAAAAGGGATCAAGATCCAAAACAACAGAGCAAGAAACAAATCCAAAAAACTATGCAGAAACAACCAAAGGGGATAGGAAGATGTACAAGGAAGATTACAGGGACACTCCTCCACTAAGAAGATTCAAATTTCAGAATCAACAACAGACAGATAGGCCTCAAGAAGAAGAAGGATTCATAAAAGCACCTTATTTCAGAAGATCTTCAACTCTTAGGTATCAAACTATATTTTTTGGTTTATGTTATGCATGTAATAATTTTGGACATAAAGCTGTGAATTGTAGAGCTAACAACAAGAACAACAACAACTTTGAGATTCATACACAAAGGGGTTACTCAAGAAGACCTAGTGAAACACAAAGAAGAAGTTACAATGGGTTTGAATCTTTGAGAACTGAAGTGGAATGTTAAAAATGTAACAATTTTGGACACGTGGCCAAAAATTGCAGAATGACAATCCCTCCTAAAGAACCTCAACATAATAACAACAGTCACAAACAAGAACCTCATAAAATGACATGGATAAGAAAGCAAGATCAGTATAGCAATGAAGAATGCATAGTCGCTCTACAAGCTAAGAAAAAGAAACATGGTTGGTATGTTGACAGTGGGTGTTCAAAACACATGAAAAATGATAGAGACAAATTTATTACATTGTGAAAGGAAAGAAATGGATCAGTCTCTTTCGGAAATGATAATTCAGCCAAAATCATTGGAGAAGGCACAGTCTGAATTGGGAACAAGAATAAAAAGGAACAAAATGTTCTACTGGTAGAAGATATGAAACATAATCTTCTAAGTGTGATTCAAATGTGTGACCAAGGTCATAAAGTTACTTTCGATTCACAAAAATGTGAGATAAGAAGAGAAGGTTCAGGGAAATTGGTCGATACGGCTGCAAGAACTTCAAACAACATATATTTGTTAAGTGAAATTGGAAATGAAAAGTGTTATCTAGGAAAGGAAGATGAAAGTTGGATATGGCACAGAAGAATGGGTCACATGCATTTTGATAACCTTGTCAAAGTCAGCAAAAGAGAAGCAGTCAAGAAAATGCCCCAGATCACGAAACCAACACTTTATGCAAGCATTGTCAACCAGGAAAGCAAACAAAGACCATGTTCAAATTAAAGGAATATTCAACAACAAGACCACTGGAAATTGTGCATATTGATCTAGTTGGACAAACTAAAACAAAGTACTTAAAAGGTGAGAGATACTTTATATTATTAGTTGATGATTATACAATAATGATTGTAGTTTTCTTTCTCAATAACAAGTCAGAAGCTTTTGAAAAATTCAAGATCTATAAGGAGATGGTTGAAAATGAGATGGATTCAATAATCAAATGCTTGAGATCTAGTAATGGAGGAGAGTTCACTTCAAAGGAATTTAT
>JASDQU011025273.1:6803-17659 GCA_032191745.1 Picea mariana | reverse complement strand
AATAATAAATTTAATGGATAAATTAGAAGTGGGTTAACCCTAAAATAAGGAAAGTGGGCAAAGTGACCTAGAAGATGTTTTTAAGGAAGCTACTTGGAGAGTATAAATAAGAGGCAAGGCTCTCTCATTTAAGACACACTTGAGAATATTGCATACCTATAGGTGTATGAGGTAACCAAAGGATATATAAGCCGAATTTATGAGGAATGTGAAGAAAAGAAGGCCGGAATTCAAGGAAGGATAAATTCTTTTGATGATGCTTTCTAAGGTATGTGTTTTTCAGGTCATCTCACCATTTTTGCAATAAATTTTTTTCTAGAATGCTTTAGACCATGAAATTGCTATTGACTTGAGGAAAAATATCAAAGTATATCTGGTAACAAATTCATCTTGTGGGTCATTGTATTAGTTACACTTCGTGGAAAATAGGGTTTGTGGCTATTCCTAAAACTAGTCAAAAACAGGTGTTTCGGGTAAAAATGTCATAACTTATTCATAAAAGATCCAAAATAATTAAGATGAAATGTGTTGGTTAGATTACAGTCTCTAGTATTCTATGTAATATTTTCAGATCAATTCAGCAAATATTCTGTGTGGGGCACACTCTAGAATAAGCCAAAATTCAGCAAGGTGTGCCATTTTTGCTGCAGCTCCTTTTCTGAGAGGTTCCAAGTAGTGAAACCTGGAGGTATTGCATAAAACACACTAATAACACTGTGTATCAGTTTCAGATATTTATTCATTATAATTACAAAGTTATGATTATTTCAAGTTAGGGTTGTTGACTAATCCAAAACTAGTCTTGTGAGACTAAAGAAACGTTTGATGAAAATGCTAGTCTCTTGTTGTTAAAGTTAAGGAAGGTTTGTAGGTATCTGATCATATAAGCTAGGTCTATTATAGATTTACAAATCATATTTGGATGATTAAATTGATGAGGTATTTTGGTTGAGGTACAAGTTGGGTACATGGTTGAGACAAGTAGTTGATGAGTAGGCACATACACGAGGTGTATAATTGATGATGTTGGTACATATTTATGATTCATAGTTGGTGAGTACTTGACACCTGATTGGTACATACTTGGTACATGGTTGGTTGCACTTTGTTATGGTATAGGTTGATTACAGATTGTTTGGTACAGGTTGGTGTATGGTTGATGCACTTGTTTATGGTACAGGTTGAGGTACAGGTTGATCATTCTACATCTACTTCATGGCGGTTGGATGGGAAAAGGATAGGTGGTTGTAGCCACCTTCTGGTTTTATCTGGAGAACATAG
The DNA here is from genome assembly GCA_032191745.1 of Picea mariana. NCBI lineage: Eukaryota > Viridiplantae > Streptophyta > Pinopsida > Pinales > Pinaceae > Picea > Picea mariana. The sequence continues at coordinate 16,378 of JASDQU011025273.1, read as the reverse complement.
GGGTTTGTAGCCTCCTTATGGTTGTAGCCAGAGAATTGGGAAGTTGGAGCTTCCCTTAGGTTGTATCTNTTTCTCCCAATTTGGGTTTCCACGTAAAACATTGGTGTACTATGTATGTGTGTTATTGTTCATTTCTTATTTCTCATTATTGGATAATAATTCTACATTGATATAACACTTGGATTATTTAGAGAAAAAGGATTATAATTGTGCTATTACTGATTCACCCAGCCTCTCAGTAATACAACACCTTAACCAAAATCCCTCATCAATTTCATCATCCAAATATGATTTGTAACTCTGTAATAGACATGGTGTATATGATCACATACCTACAAACCTTCCTTAACTTTCACAACAAGAGAGTATCATTTTCATTAAACTTTTCTTTAGTCTCACATGACTAGTTTGGAATTAGTCAACAACCTTAACTTGAAATAATAATAACTATGTACTTGTAATGAATAAAGATTTGAAAATAGTACACAATGTTATTTAGTTTGTTTTATGCAATTGCTCCTGGTGTTACTACTTGGAACCTCTCGGAAAAGGAGTTATAGAAAAATTGGCATACCTTGCTAAATTCTGACTTATTCTAGAGAGCGAACTTGTAGAGTGTGCCCCACATGGAATATTTGTTTAATGGATCGAAAACTATTACCCAGAATACTGCATACTATACTCTAACCAACACATTTGGTCTTACTTAATTTGGATCTGTTATGAATAATTTATGACATTTTTACCTGTAACACTTGTTTTAGACTAGTTTCAAGACTAGCCACAAACCCTATTTTCCACAAAGTGTAACTCCCAATATACAACAACCCACAATATGAAAATTTTCACACAGATACCTGAATATGTTTCCTTAATTTCCTATCAATTTCATGGTCTGAATCATTCTATAAAAAAAATTATTGTGGAAATGGTGAGATGACTTTTAAATAACATACCTTAGAAAGCATCATCAAAAGAATTTATCCTCCCTTGAATTTTGGCCTTCTTTTCTTCACCTTACCTCTGAAATTAGGCTTAGATATCCTTTGGTTACCTCAGTCACCTATATATATTCAATATTCTCAAGTGGGATGTAAAATGAAAGAGCCTTGTCTCTTATTTATACTCTCCAAGTAGCTTCCTTAGAAGCATCTTCTAGGTCACTTTTCCCACTTTCCTTATCTTAGGGTTAACCCACTTCTAATTTCTCCATTAAATTTATTATTCGAATAATTTATTTTGTATTAAATTTGAATTTTATTACACTCATCACTTCACTTTATTATTTACCTTCTAAAATCTCTTAAATCACGTTGACTACTTTGACCTTTTGGGGCTTCTAGATGACATATGAGGGTCCTCCAACTTCGTAAGGCCATAACTATAAAACCGTGAGGAGTTATGTGATGTTCCACATACCACCAGAAATGGCATGACATGTACTATCCATATAGAATATTATTACCTGAAAATATATCAAAACTCATACTATTATCCATCAAACAAACTTGGGTCCATTACCCAAACCTGGGTTCTCCAACTTCTCATGGCCATAACTCTCTAATCGTGAGGAGTTATGTGACGTTCCACATACCATTGAAAATGGAATGACATGTACTATCCATATATAATAGTATTACCTTCAAATATATTAAAACTCATACAATTATACATGAAACAACGTTGGGTCCATTACCCAAACCTTTGTGCTACCGGAATTTGCTACCGGATTTTCTTGAAGGGTTGACATCAATGAAAACCAACCTTAATCAACAATTAACCATGTTTTATGGAAAAAATAATATTTAAGTCTTGAATATATGATTGAAAAAAATGTAAGTTTACTTTCATCTTTATCAAATCCAAGAAACACAACAGATTTATTTTTTCCCTTTGAATATGATCTAACATGCTCTATTGTGGTGGAAGAGTTATGTGGATGCACTGAGGATAGGAAAGAATCCCATGATTATGAAATGGGATGAATTCAAGGCATTATGGAAGTCACAATTTTATCCCATGGGCTATGAAGAGGAGAAACTTATAAAGTGGAAGTACCTTCAATAATAATAGGAACAAGGAATGAAAGAATACTTCTAACTTTAAGAGGTAGGTCATCAAGTTGGGTATCTCTTTGGAAGAGTTGGGAGTGGTGGTGAAGTATCTTGGAGGACCTTTCAACCATATATAATCGTCATTTTAGCTTCTTGGTTTGAAAACCATAGTCAAGGTGATAAATAAGGAACTTTATATTGAGTTGGACTCCAAGAAGGGGAAAAAACACATGGTTCGAGAAGAAACCAGCAAGAGAAGAGACAAGAATATGGTAGCCAAAACCGAAAAAAGGAGAGATCCTAATAGGAATTGCAAGAATTTTAATGTGGAAGGGAACATAGAAGAGAAGTGTTGGAAACTCCATCCAAGATTACATTAAAAGTGGTTTAAGTCTAAGGGGAAAGCAAAGGAATCTACCAAGAAAAAAGAAGAAGTGGTAGAAAGCACCTTTGATATGCATGAAGCCATAGTTTGTACCACATTGCAATAGCCAAAGGTGAGTGGAGATAAACATGCACTATTTTGAATCAAATTTCAAGTGAAGAACTAGAAGTTAGATACTATGTTTGATTGTGGTTTTCAATTTAATTTGTTTTCTAAAACATTAGTTGATGAGCTTGCTATAGAAACTTATTATCTAGTGCAACCAAGTTCACAAGTACGGTTGCAAGGGAAAATTGTTATGAGAGTCACTCAAAGATGTAAAATCAAGTTTTCCATTAGTTATATCTATTTTGATTAAGTAATGTGAAGTTACGTCATTAGACACCTATGGAGTGATATTTGGTAGCCCATGCTTGTGGGATAGGGATGTTTCCTTCTACATGAGAGAAAACAAATGTTTCTTGGTCAATGGTGGCAAGGAATACTTCATCAAAGAACATCACGAGAGAGAGAGAGAGAGAGAGAGAGAGAGAGAGAGAGAGAGAGAGAGAATAAGTCCTCTAGTAGAAAAATAGGGCCAGATAAGCAAGAAACAATCAACCTTCATCAACAATAGAATGGTGGATATGGAAAGGTAAATGGAGGCCATGTGCTTATGTATCCTTAATGATCCATATTTTGGGGACCAAAATCCTACAAATGGGTATGTGTGATCTGAAATTGTTCTTCACCAAACTTTGTAATAAGCACTTGATTGTTTTACCTCTTGTAAATTTGTAATAAGAATGTAATTGTTTTTGTTTTGTATTTTTTTGGAAAATTTGGAAGTGGAAATGAACCATTGTAATGTTTGGCCTTCCAAAGGCATACCATTAAAAAATGAATTTTGTAGTAGAGAAACAAGGGATATGAAAGGAGAACTTAGGAGGGTAGTAGCAGAAGTGAGAGATCGAAGAGGACAACCTAATTGAAGATCGATGACTGAAGGAATCAAGGAACATGTCCACAATAATTGAAGGTGTATTTTAACCATGGACACCTACAACTTTTATTTTTAGTGAGTAATAATACAAAAATATGTGTATATCTTATCCCTCTGTAATTATCTCTCGATCCTAATAAAATCTCCATTAAATGTTGAAATCTATGTGTAATTATTTCAACTATGTGGATCTAGTGTGGGTTCATCAATTTCTCGTGTGCTCAACACAATGTTCTATGGATGTTTTGGTTATGAGACACAACAATATATGCATACTATAGTGAAGTGTCACTAAAGAAATTTTTTTGTAGTGGATTAATCGACTGAGGTTGATTTCTAGAGCCTCCTCATGTATGGTCGATTAAAAAACTAGTGGATAAGTGTTGTTACAGAACATAATTCTTTGGACTTTAAGGATTCACTAGTGTTACACATTATTTTCATCATCCCTATGACCATTAATTATGTACACCTATCCTTTGTCTTTAGAAGGATCAATGGCCTGAATCCCTGAAGAAAAATGAAGACACATTTTCCCAAAATGATGAAAATTGTATTTTCCTTTGTAAAAACCTTATAAAAAGGGATCTTCGCACCTTGATCAGTGTTACGGGTGCGATGATTTAGGATTGATGCAAGTTGCACCAAAATGGCTTGTGATGTTGTCACAGTTTGCTCAGTATTAAGGGTGAAACGATCTTTTTTACGAAGAAAAAAAGCATCTTCTTGATGTTTCTAGAATAGAAGCTTCAAGGGTGAGGTGGCCTCAGATCGGTTTGGATATAAGTTACATCCATGTTCTAGTGGGATCATCCTAACCTCCTCACCCTATAATTTTCATCTTATAAAAGGAGGATATTTTTCATGGGGAAAGTTATCTTTTGGGTGAGCTTTTGGTATGGTTAGATAATTTTTGGAACTTCAGCTTAGTTATAAATATTGAGCTAATGAGATATTAGTATATCCAAGAGTTTGGAGTGTTTGGGCCTATGTTGTCTTTGAGTTTCACTTTGCTAAGTTGATATTGTGAGTGACTTTAAAATCTATAGTCTCATAATTCATGGAGCAAAAGTGTGTGGGAAGCAAGGAACTATTGGAAGGAACCTGACAACATCAAGGCATCTGGTTGCATCTTTCTTCCACAATATTTAATGTAGTAAATATTTCTTTCCCATAAAATTATTTTTATTTTTTTGTATGACTCCTTGATCACATACATAGGTTTTGTTAAGTATATGTTGTTGCTTTCACTTTGTTGGCTTATGACGTTTTACAGGTTTAGCATCCCGTAATCCTTGGAATGGAGCGAGGATGACACTAGAGAGGACAAATGTCTTTTAAAAGGTATGTCATTTATCTCGTGTTAGTTAGTATGCTTGATAATTAAAACTTAGGGAAAGTTTTATATTTTGTCTTGTTTTGTTCTAGTTTCAGGATGAAACTAGAGAGATCTTTTTGTATCCACACTTATCGATTTGCCCGATAACAACTGGTATGTGTATAGACTTAATTAATTCTTTGGTGGATGTTATGGTTTTATTTAATGGTGTATATATTGGATTATTGACTATTATATACATCAGACCATTGATGCATCATTGCATGACTTGCAAGGTGTATGACAGACAATGTTTAGTAGATTGACAAGATTTCAACTTGTAGATCAAGAAATATTGTTGTGATTCTTGGAGAGGTGTGCCTAGTCTTAAAGAGTGAATCGTGTGTCTTAGTGAGTGCATGAAAAACTAGCAGTCAAAGAGTCATCTAAATCCAACACTGTGTTATTGACCAACCTAGGTTAATTTTCATTCACTCGGATTTGAAATTGTTTATTCACTCAATGTACCTCTATCCATTGGTGACTATATGTATTTTAGGTGTTGTATGGATTTCCACATAATGAATTGAATTTCCTTATGAAACATCCTCCTACCGATGGTTATGGTAGTTATACTAGCATTTATGATGAATTCACACTATGGCAAACTTGAACCTCTATGCCACTGCATGTTGTAGTGGTTATTCATGGGGTAGGTATTGATGTTTTAACCGAATTGAAGTGTTTTGTAAGAATGATAGAACAATAGAAGTTACAAAATACTACAAGGTGCATAGTGAAGTAATCCAAAAATCACGAGAAGATAATTGAATTTAGAATTGTAGAGACAATTGTAATTATGCAATAAGCATCTGTGTTGATGAAATGGATAGGTCATAGGCCCACCGTATAAGATATAAACACTAGATATAACCTAGGAAATCCGATATGGGAGAAAACCCAGCTAGAAGGTGAGGTCTCTCTGCTCTCTTTCCTTCAAATGCAAGTATAAAGAAAGAGGCACTCTCTATGGAGTTTCCTTTGACAATTTGGCCTATATGAATGCTACATAATCTCTCCTCCTCTATTATGCTATCAAAATACCACTCTTGGGTGCTGTGTTCATCTATGGAACAAATACAATGCTAAATAATGGTAACCCCTTCTCCTCTTAGCATACCAGTATTTAACATAACCTGATAGCCATATAGGGGTAGGGTTTTTACTTCTCAACCATGAATTAGTGATAAGGATTGAACCTTCTAGAATATTATATGAATTCCACACGTGGCTAGCCTCATATGTTTGAGTAAGGGGGGGTTGACATGGAATCCACTTGTACCATGGTGTTCAATGTTTGTTACTTGGGTTGACCCAGGTTTTGATATCAAATAGGTTTCCAACAAAACCCTCAAAACTATCGGCCCTCCTGGTAAACCAGAAGGAAACGTTGCACACATATTGCACAGTGGAGTATCACCCAAGATAGATTTATGGGGGACTACAATACTCATGTGTTTGTAGTCTAGGAAGGAGTGGGTATTGTTTTTGTATTCTCTCCCTTATACCACATCATCATTAATCACTTATCTACTTCTAGGATTCATTCATCATTAACTTATGCATGCATGATGTTACAACTAGTTTTAGTCATTCATTATTTAACTAATGATTAATATAATAGTAAAATAATTCAATAAAAACATATAGAACACAGTATTTTACCATGGTTCACCCCCTCTTGGGGATACGTCCACAAAGATCTGGCTCTTCTACTCTTTTATTCATTCTGTCGCAAAATATGCATTGTGCGCATTACATCTTCAAGATTACAATCAAAATGACGGTAAGTACCCTCTGGGAGGATGAATAGATCACACCAGGCTCCAAATCCTAATACCTAACCCTCAAACACTATCTTATTCCACTCTACCACAATAACCATAGAAAAAATTACTACAATCAATATCTTATGAATGACAACCCTAACCTAGACCTCCTAGGTCTTTATTTATACTACTCTACCAACTTATAGTTGTTACAATATTGTCAAAAAATCTAACCCTAACATGGTTAGAAATTTTTGCATGCGCACCATGATGTTTTTCCTCCTGCATGGTTCTTTTACTTCTTTTTTTGCATGCTTCTTTTCTGCCTCCTAAGGCATGCGCTCCAAAAATAGAACTTATCTTCCAAAAATAGATTTGCACCCCAAAATTGATCCTTCTTTCCAAAATATTTCTGCACCAACAAGCCCCAAACACTGACATGTGGCTCATCCTGAGTCACTGAGGTGGTGTGCACTCCCTATACATCCTTCTCCAAGCTATGGAACTTTTCTTCTAGTTCCTTCCCTTTTTCTTTCACTTGTGTAGATTTATCTATTAACACCTCTACCATTTGTGTTGTTATCTATTCTTGTAGTAGTGTTGTGCTCTTTGTGTGTGCATGCACCATCATTGTCTTCTCTTCCTCCAGCTCTACAATTATATGTGTTTCTTGTTCCTAGAGGGGCTCCAACTGGGCATGCCTTTCTTTCTTATTGATCTACACATTTTTTAATTATGTCTTCAAGGTCTTCATCTCATGCATGCCCTTCAAGAATTATATAATACTCATGGTTTTCTGTCATTGCTTCAATTACTACATTACAACACTGATATTCTCCAATTGATGGTCCAATAGTTGGACCTTTTCATCCTCTTTCAAAGTGGTCCAAATTTGTGCAGTTCTGTCAAACAGTTCTGTGACTTCTTGGCTTCAGTTGCCATTTCATCTATCTGGAATGTTGTTTGTTGTTCTCTTTGCTCTTGGACCTTAGGAGGGGTTGTAGGATTAATTTTTTTCTTTCAACTTCTCTATCTCCTTTCTACATCCTTCAATCGTGTGTGCAATGATCTTTATCTTTTCATCTACACTCCTATTTGGTATTTGTGCGATATCTGGAATGTGGATGTATATCGTTGTTAGCCCCTTCTCTATCTTGTCAATGCGTTCCTTTTCCTCCTCCTTCTATGAATTCAATTGGTCTCAAGTGATCTGTAACATCTCTATGACCCCCATACCAACTTCTAAGTTGGTGGCATCCACACATGCTCTGGATTGTACCTCCTGCATTACACTAGCCTGGAGTATGTATAGTGATTTTGTGGGTATTTGCACCATGACTACCTCAAAGTGGTATTTGTCCCTCATGGGTTTCTACCCTATCTCTTAATTAACTATGAACATATAATGTGTGACTGTGAATGTGTCCCTACCCTGCACCACTATCTAAACTATATCATCTTTTTCTTTTTGCACAGGGGGTTGTTCTGTCTTGTCAGGTTGTTGAGTTGTGGAATGTTGTATTGTATGAGTTTGTAACTACTGTAGATTATCATGGACTTCTATGACTTTGGCCATGATCTCTTCCTTTGTGATTCTGTGGCGTGGACCACATAATCCCCCTATCCTTGACCTTGTCCACCACAAAATCAACATCATTCTCTGTCAAGGTGATGAATGGGCCCTCTTTGATGTATTTCATATTTTTGTGAATCTCCTCCATCTACATTGTGGTTCTTTTTGTCTATAAGGGCTGCTCCCCACTCATCATCTCATGTCCCCCCTCCTCGTCGGCCTGAGATGTGCCTCCCTTCTTAGCATCTTGTTGAATGTCTGTCTTGGGAACTATTGTTGTCTTGATCCGGATTATTTTTGGAACAAAATGAAAGAAAATATATTACAATGAAATACACATAAATATTGCTAGAAACAAAGAAATACAACAATAAATGAGTTCTATTAATGAAATAAATGTACAAAGAATGTAAAAATACAGAGTGTCGGACTCGCTAGAATGGTGGCATCTTTGTCTCTGAGAAGAGATCTGATGGCTACACTCATTCGCAAGAAGATGAGTACAATGAGGCTCTGAAGGCCTTTTTAAAATAAACATGAATGCAAAAATCCTATAAATCCAAAAACCTAACCATGGGAGATGAATCGCCAAAATTCATGTGGGCCCCATTGGGGTAAGTTAGTACATCAACTTCCCGGGGTCGTAACTTTTGCATACGATCTTCATTTTAGGTGTGTGATAGCCCATTGGAAAGGTATTTTAGAGAAATACACATTATGTTGTCGAACTATAATTTGATCAATAGTTAGAATGTGGAAAGCCCAAAAAATGTTGTTTAGGGCCTCAAAACAGCCCAAGAAGTACAAAAATATGTAATGAGATGAAAATTGCCAAAATAGGCCAGTTGGACTAGATGGGCGACCACCAATATCCACCTGGATGTAGTGTAGGGATTCAAGATAGCCTCAGAAGTTCATAACCCATAATTACAAAGAAGTGTCCCCATCACAGAGAAACGTGTTGAACTGAAAACTGTCAAGCTTAGCCAGTTGGAATTAGGAATAGGCAGGTGGCCACCAATATCCACCTGGATCATGTCCTCCTTGGCCTCTTTGGAATTTTGTTGCTTCCAGATGCCTGAGTGCATGCTGAATCCTTCTGGGTGTTAGCATCTAGGCTACTTGTCTTTGTTGAGGGGCCTGCTTCGACTTTCCCCTTGGGTTTGTCTCATGTCATCATTGTTGGCCTTGGTGTTGTCTTTTCTACTAGAACCTTCCACTGTGCAAGCCAATCATTGATTATCCATTCAACCTCTTCCCTAGTGACACAATACTGCATCTCCAACCATTTCTTCTTTGGATCCACGGCAGCCTGGATCCACATATGGTGCATGGATTCCTTAAACCAGGATATCCCTTCATATTCCTGGACCACTTCCACAGGAATGCACCACACATTGGTTATGCATTGTTGTATATCTTCCAGAATCCTAG
>JASDQU011025271.1:7747-18622 GCA_032191745.1 Picea mariana | reverse complement strand
TGGTACCCAGTCTATTCCGGTACCAAGGCTCCACCTATTCTGGTACCAGCCTGTGCTAATCTGGTACTAGAAATAATTCAAAATTTTGGAAAGATTCTAGAGGAAAATCAGGTACATGGGTTTTGTCCACAATGATGTTTTCATGTGGAAATGTGAGTCAAAATTCATCCATCTCGCACGTGTCGACCTCCAGCTCAGGAGGAATGATTATGCCAAAATTATAAAAAAAACTCAAACTGCCAACTTGCGCCTCAATTTCCATGCATATGGTATAAGATATAGAAATTATAATACTTGGGCTTTGTCCATAATATGACAAATTGAGTAAAATGTAGGCCATTTTTCAAAATTAGAATTGGTTTGGGAGATATGGGTGAGGGACTAACTCGAATCTACCCAAATTGTTAAAAAAACACAGATTTTTGGGATTTATCCTAAAATTGTAAAAATTGTTTTATTAGTTTGGGGATTCGGTTTCATCCATTCCTCCATGGATTTTATGTATAAATAAGATCTCATAGGTCTAAGTAGAGAGGAATTATTATTATGATGTAAGATTGGTTCTTGAAGAAAGAGGAATTAGTATGCTGGAAATTGGATTTCTGAACCAACTCCTTTTGTAAATTCATTTGTTGAAGATCAATGGAAGTTTGAATTCAAGGATATTGTGTGTCTCTTAGAATTTAGCATTTGCTGATCTAAAAGTTTCCATGTTGGCATCGAAAAGGCCCACCGATCCAGCTTGGTAAGCTCATTGTAAATTATTAGTATAGATTTCTATTTTTCTGCACTTGTTGTTTTGATTTCATTTCTGATTTCACTATTAGAATTGATTGCAAAGTGTGGTAGCACAGGAACAATTAGGAGTCCATCATTCGAATTACATAAGCCATCAAATGGAACATCTCATTAACACTTATGTTTGCTGTGTAAAAATGAAGTAATTGCAAGATTGTAAGATTGCATTAAATTTCTGTTTGTGATGAATCAATTGATTTTTGAAGTGTGTGTGGAACTAGATAAGAATTTATTGCAAGTTTGAAGTGAGTTGTTACAGGAAATAAGATCAGACTTCATCTCTCACCTCCATGCGCCATTTAATGAAGCCTTTGAATTATATTGACAATTTTCTGTACTACACAGGTTTGATTGGAGTGAATAGAGTTATGATTGATTTTTGTTTAAGAGTGAATTGTTGATTATCGTTTTCAATTGCTACATGGAACAAGATTTGATTTCATCTTTTCTTTTCACGAGCCTATAATGAACAGATCTATTATGTGAGCAAGAGCCTTTTCGATTGAGTGTTTGTTGAGAGTTTTACCATGAACTTTATTTTATGTTATTGTTGAACTGTGCCCAGATTTGCTTGTTAGTTGTTGTTAAGGATAGTAGTTATAGATAACAGATTCAAAGTCCATCTTTCCACTTCATGAGCTTGTAAATGGACAAGGCATTATCTGAGAAAAATCTTTTGAGTATATGATTGCAAGTTTTGCTTCCTAATTTTTGAATTGTGTGAAGAGTGTTATCTTTAAAAACAAAGTATTTTTTTATTGTTGGTTTTCTTATCTAAGCTATACTAAATAGACATAGGAACCTATCTGTTATCGACACATATAGTGCATCAACTCTACTGATTACGAATCCTGGTTGATAATTTATGTTTGGTAATATATTATGCAAATAATTGCACCAACATTTTGGCGTCGTTGTCGGGGAGTTATAAATGGTAATAGGTAGTATTTGGATTAGATTGCTTTAATGGTTTTGGATTGGATGACCTAAGGGCAGAGAGAAGATGGTAAGACATGTGGGAAGAGCCCACGCATCCACTTTGGTGGGGTTTCTCCAAAGTTAGGTTGTCCTCTCTTCTTTTAATGCAAGTGTGTTTTTCCTTTCTTTATGCAAAATTGTGTTTTCATGATGGGATAACTTGTGCAAACAGATAGCCTGGTGATAGTAGGATCCTAGTAATGCATGGAGTTCAAGTTTGGTGTGTTTTATTGCAAATAGTTTTAATTTCTTAGTTTTAAGATTCAAATCTTTTTTGATAAATCATGTTTGGGATGTTGTAAGAACCCTCGAGTACTAAGTTGTGTTGTGAGATAGGGATAATCAACCAGCTTGAGTAATTCAAGGATGATCAAGAGCTTGAAGAATGTTCCTCCAAGAAATTTCCCACATTCTAGAAGTAGCTGGGATATCCACTTCTCAGGAAGAGCATATCTTGACAACAGTCAATAATTTAGTTGTCTCTCCACAAGAAGATTTAGAAGTCCCGTCGGATTCCTCATGTCAAATTGTTGAGGAGACTAAAGAATCATGGATAGAATGCAATGAAGAGAAACCATTGGAAACTGAGATTGACGAGTTCTTAGCATGCCTCTCAGCAGATCCTCTATGTACCTCAGAGACCAATCATCTTGAAGAAAATACTCAGTGTGGCATGGAAAAGGAGGACATCTTGTGTGACCTAAACAAAGAAGGGAAACAAGAATATCTTGATCCTATTGAAAGATGGTTCCAATTACTTGTCAGGTCACACTACTCTTTTACTTTTCATTATTGTTTGATCTCATCATCAAAACAACTGGTCCTTCATACTCTTGTATGCATTAAAAGTTATATTTTAAACTCAAGTATAGATATATTTCTAACCCTATTACGCACATGGCTTCACTGGAAGTATTCTTATACTTGAAGGACATTTTCTTTTATTCAATTAAAGTAGGATAGTAAATAAATAAATAAATGTTGCAATGCAACCTATCTTTCATACTTTTCATAAATGGGAATGTCAAAAGCTAATTAAGCAATCAGTTTAAGATCTTTTGTTCCGATAATAGATCTCTTTTAAAGTTATGACAATTTTGTTTGGAATCTTATGAGAAGGGAATGTCTTCATCCTCCGAATGCACACATAATACTGGAAGGGTTTCAAAAATGGAGAAGGCATCCTTGTCAACAGAAGATAACACTTAAGGGAGTGTTTCACAACCTATTTCTTCAAACTTCTTCTTTTCCCTTAAGTTGTTAAAAATGATGCATTTATGCTTTATCATTACCTATCTATTTTAAGACCACTATTTTACAAGGATGATTAATTAAGTGATATTTTTAATAGTAGCTGAAACTGAATGTTAATTCCAAACTATTTTATTCATAGTTATAATTCAACTTTTGACACTTTCCCTAAATTTTTTGTTTGTAAGCATGAACAAAAATCTAGTTTTAATTGGTTCTATTGGTTTGTTTTTTAGCAGATGTTCGCAACCCTCTGAGCAACAATTTTTCAGCATCTCACATTTTTTGCATGAGGCCATACAAAACCTCAAGCATAGGGAAGTGGTTGTTGAAACAGTAGTAGTTAGGTTCATCTTCTAATAAAAAGGAAGTGCCAACATGATCAGTGATCAGCATGGTTCCAAAAGAGGAGGGTTTTAAATCTCAACATATGGTCATCCAATTACATAATACCCTATTGTCACAGAGCTTGCAACCCAGTCCCCAAATTCCTTTGCATTATTTTGATGCAAACTCAAAGTTCCTGCATCTAGTGTTGGTATTTGTTCCATCTGCGTGGTTTTCAGTTGAATCAGATCACAAGTCCTCTTCCAGAACACCAGAAAACACCAGCTACTTCTACAAGGTGCAACCTACAAAAGTTGCAAAAGCACTAGGTTTGTGCTCATCCGGTACTGAACAACATTTATGTGCTATTCCGGTACTGAACCATGACCCCGCGCTCATCCGGTACTCAGGAGATCTGGTACTGGTAATAAGGTGCTGGTATCTCTAATCATATATTCAAGTTTTGCTGCTCAATTTAAGTACTAGGACACATAAATTCAACATTTTTCGTTTTATTAAAGAAATTAGACTAATTATGCATTAAACATATGGTTACTCTCAATCATTGCATGCCCCCTACCATGAATTTATGCAATCCCTTGTATGCATATCCTCGTATAGAGATCATTCATCATGTCACTATGTTTCTGCCCCCCGCTCTATTATGGTACTGATGCCAAGGTGATATGATCTTTGTTCTGTGCTTAACATTGTTTTCACTTCAGGTAATTAGAGGTATGGGCTAATATCTTCATGTTCTTTCTATCAAGGATCATTTAAGTCTTGTGTTGAATTGTTTTTACTCTCATGCATATCTTCCTCCTACATTTATACACTCAACCTTGAATGAATCATAATTGCTCTCCTTTAAGAAGATATTTTCACATTTAGCTCTATATGATAATAGGTGCACTTGTCTTATTACTCCATCATTTTGAAGAAGTGATTGCTAATTGAAATATCCATTGAAAAGTGGTAACACCATTATGTCAAATACTAACCTAGTTGATTCAACAAGTTCTTATCCAAGTTTATCTTTACAAGTTTCTCTTGAGAGGTATTGATGAAAACCTCATGTGGTGGACCGCCCTTGCAAAACCACAATGGAATTTCATGAGAACCCTAATAAGATTAAATAGAGGGACCTCTTAGTCATTATCCGAGATGTTCCATTATACATTGAATAAGCTGAGATTTAAGTTGAATGTGGATGATGTCACCCTTGGGATAATTGCAAACAATTAATTATGTGCCTAATAAATCTAAAACACTCTCGTACCACCTGCCTTCCTTATACTCTAAAACTGTCAATGAATAGTATACACTATTCTAAATCTTTTGATTAATATAATAAAAATGAAGTATCAGGAAGTACAAGTAAACCCGTCGGGGTACTGAACAGGCATGCTGGCAGTGGGGCCATGCTTGTATGGTACTAAGGTAAACCCGCCGGGGTACTGAACAGGCCTGCTGGCAGTGTGGCTATGTCAGGTAAAGGGAGTTGAAAAACATAAATTGGCACACTTAAAACTGAACAAAAACCCTTGGGTCTCATTCTGGAGCAATCACTATCAAATCAAGGCTATAAGATGACCTTTATATCTCTTGGATGATGTTCTTAAGAACCTTCAAGTATCCATTTTAGAGTTCTATCTTTAAAAAATAGGTTTGCACGAGAAGTGGGACCCTCAGTATGTGTAATTCACCTTACCTAAACAAGAAGAGATTCATATCTAAAAACTTGGATAAGAAACGAGTTAATCATCTTGGGATGTATTCTCTTATGTGTTCCTCTCTTCAAATGATATCTACAACTATTCTATGTCACTTTTACTTTAAAAGGTAATCTATCCAGGGAGGCCTATTAGTCAAAGTCATTTTGAAAACGCTTGGCCACTTTCCTATAATCATATTAGAGTCACAGTCAACCCTTTCTCCTAACTTTGATCAAAAACAGATTGGATAAGACTTAACTTTAGGGATTTCTTGATCGAGTGAAGAGTATCATCAATTGTGAAATTTTGAAGATCATTGTTGCATTAGGACATGCAATGAATTAAGCATGGGGGAATGTTGAGTCTCCATTTTGACACTTCTAATACCCTCTATTACCCCCTATCCAAGCCTATTTGACCTATGTTATGAGTATAAACTTGATCATTACCTCCATAGATACACTTAATGACCTTGTTCACGTGCATAAGAGGTAACTTATGATTAAAGCATGATTTGTTTAGTTTTATTGAGTTAATTCGATTAAATTYTTGATTATGTATGATACTAATMACTTTKACTCTTAAGCAGCATGATCTGGTACCCATTCTATTTCGGTACCAAGGCTCCGCCTATTCTAGTACCAGYCTGTGCTAATCCGGTACTAGAAATAATTCAAAATTTTGGAAAGATTCTAGATGAAAATCGGGTACATGGGTTTTGTCCACAATGATGTTTTCATGYGGAAAAGTGAGTCAAAATTCACCCATCTCACACATGTGGACCTCCAACTTAGGGGGAATGATTCTGCCAAAATTATCAAAAAAACTCAAACTACCAACTTGCGTGTCGATTTCCATGCATRTGGTATCAGATCTAGAAATTCTAATACATGGGTTTTGTCTAGAATATGAMAAATGGAGYAATGTGTGTCGTTTTTCAAAATTAGAATTGGTTTGGGAGATATGGGTGGGGGACTAACTCGAATCTGCCCAAATTGTTAAAAAAACACAAATTTTTGGGATTTATCCTAAAATTGTAAAAATTGTTTTCTTCGTTTGGGGATTCGRTTTCATCCATTYCTCCATGGATTTTATGTATAAATAAAACCTCATACGTCTGAGTAGAGAGGAATTATTATTATGATGTAAGATTGGTTCTTGAAGAAAGAGGAATTAGTATGCTGGAAATTGGATTTCTGAACCAACTCCTTTTGTAAATTCATTTGTTGAAGATCAATGGAAGTTTTAATTCAAGGATATTGTGTGTCTCTTGGAATTTAGCATTTTATGATCTAAAATTTTCCATGTTGGCATCGGCAAGGGCCACCAATCCAACTTGGTAAGCTCATTGTAAATTATTAGTATAGATTTCTATTTTTCTGTACTTGTTGTTTTGATTTCATTTCTGATTTCACTATTAGAATTGATTGCAAAGTGTGGCAGCACAGGAATAGTTGGGAGTCCATCATTCGAATTACATAGGCCATCAAATGGAACATCTCATTAACACTTATGTTTCCTGTGTAGAAATGAAGTAATTGCAAGATTGTAAGATTGTATTAAATTTTTGTTTGTGATGCATCAATTGATTTTTTAAGTGTGTGCAGAATTAGATAAGTATTTATTGCAAGTTTGAAGTGAGTTGTTACAGGAAATAAGATCAGACTTCATCTCTCACCTTCATGCACCATTTAATGAAGCCTCTCAATTATATTGACAATTTTTTGTACTACACGGGTTTGATTGGAGTGAATAGAGTTATGATTGCTTTTTGTTTAAGAGTTAATTGTTGATTATCGTTTTCAATTGCTACAGGGAACAAGATCTGATTTCATCTCTTCTTTTCATGAGCCTATAATGAACATATTTGTTATGTGAGAAAGAGCCTTTTCGATTGAGTGTTTGTTGAGAGTTTTACCATGAACTTTATTTTATGTTATTGTTGAAGTGTGCCTAGATTTTCTTTTTATTTGTTGTTAAGGATAGTAGCTACAGATAACATATTCAAAGTCCATCTTTCCACTTCATGAGCTTGTAAATGGACAAGGCATTATCTGAGCAAAATCTTTTGAGTATATGATTGCAAGTTTTGCTGCCTAATTTATGAATTGTGTGAAGAGTGTTATCTTTAAAAACAAAGTATTTTATTATTGTTGGTTTTCTTATCTAAGCTATGCTAAATAGACATAGGAACCTATCTATTATCGGCACATATAGTGCATCAACTCTATTGATTACAAATCCCGGTTGATAATTTATGTTTGGTAATATATTATGCAAATAATTGCACCAACAGGTGGCAAGAGCGACGTCTTGGAGGTGGCAAGAGAGACGTCCTGGAGGTGGCAAGAGAAACATCCTAGAGGTGGCAAGAGAGATGTCTTGGAGGTGGCAAGAGAGATGAGACAAGGTATCAACTCCGACATGGTTTCTATGGGAGTGACACTCCCAGACGTCACAATAGCGACTGTGTTGTAGGTATTTAAAAAAAAAAAACAATATCAATACTTACAGGGACAGGTACATTAACCTTTACTAAGATACTAGCCATATCAATATTTAAATCTATATGATCAGTCTTAGGCAAGGTTGGTTGAGGAGTAGGACTAACTTCCAATGGTAAAGGGGGTCTTGTCTACTGAGTTTTAGGATCACTAGGATATGTCTCGGGTGTGTTATCACACGAACTCACAATTGTTGATATAAAGTCTTAAATCTCAAGTGAAATCATGCGTAACTTAGAGGGAAAGCACCTGTCACCTCACTAACTGTGTTTCACTTCAATCCATCTTTCCTCTGATTTAAGGGGGTTTCCCTCAATTAATATTACGAGTAATTAGGTCAAGGAATCTCAATGTGGAGAGTGAAGTCCGAGAAAAATGTGTTTGGGTATCTTTAGACTATTGAAGAAAGTACTTGGAGGTCTCAAGATCAATGTCTTTTTATTGGGCATATGGAGTTAATGCAGTTCTTCAAAAATAAGACTTGAAAGTATATCATAGGATTATCACCTCATAATCCTAGGTCAACCTCCTAGGAGAGAAAACCCTAGAGTTTATCCCTCATAAAAACTAGGTGTCGTCCTATCCCTTCAAGAGCTACTAGCACAAGATCAAGAAAACTATGTTTTAAACCATAGGGGGATAGCCACTTCTAACCTATAGAACTAAACCCTAGTAAAGAAAATCTTTAAGGGGATATCCACTCCTAACCATTAATGAAAACCTTGAATGCTTCAATGAGTTAAGATGGATAAAACAAGGGAAGGGGATGATCACTCTCAATCCTTCCTTAGGGTTTCAAGATTTTTCAAGGAGACAAAGTTAACATGCAACTATTACTCTAATAGAGCATTCACCAAGATATCCCAAGAAACATCACATGCAACATAATGAAAACGCTTAAGATAAGGTACATAGTATTAAGAAAACCCATTTTCACGAAACACCCACCAAAAATAAAGAGAAAACATCCACTAGATCAATCTCCAAAAAATGTGCCTAAGTATAACACAAGATGCTTCAACAAAATTTTCTCAAATGAGGGGAAAAGAGGGGATTTGGTGCAACATATAGCCTCCAAAGGCCCTTCAATGCTCTCTTTTCTGCTCAAAATTAGCTATACAATATTCAACTGTTCTTCAAGTGGGCTAGGGTTTCCTTCACCAAGCGTGTAAGAAAGACCCAACATCTTCCTTCACATGTGGGAATGTGGGCTTCAAAATGAGATAACATTGTATCACAATCAATATCCCACAAAACCATCCAAGGAATTACCTTCTTTACCAGTTAAGCAAACAAAGAACCATTATCCATTTACACATGGGCGTAAGAGATTCAACACAAGCACATAAGCTTCCTCAATGGGTTGGCCCTAAATTTCTCTTCCACATGAAACCCTAGTCCATATGTAAGTTGTTAGAAGAGATGTATGTAATTGAACAGTTCTTAATTGAACATGTGTTCAAAGACACTGAAGATGGACAATTATTGAAGACTACTATGGAAGTTGAAGATGATAAAGCCAGAAGGACTTAGAAAAAAGATCACAGATAGTCTGAAGACAAAAGGAAATTGCAGATTGCAAAAGAAGGAATAGAAAAGAGGCATGAATATAGCCTTATGTTAGGATCAAACAAGGGTATATATACAGTGAAAACACTTGAGGTAATGGGATTATCTCTTCAAGTTTTATTCAGTGATTATGAACCCGTATTGATAGTTAATGGGCATGAAATTGTCTTGAAAGGAAATAAAGGAGAACTAATGGAAATGACTCTTAGTAAAGGTTTCATTATGGAATATGGTAGAATAGATATTCATAAGGAGAATTCAGTCCAACGAGGTACAACTAGTCCAGTAGCACTTAAGACTTCAAAAAAAGGAAGTCTCTATGGACCCTTACTCCATGAAGCTAACTTCCACTCTAGTGAAACAAAGTCTCCTTTTCTAGTGAAACAAGGTCTCCTTTCCCAGTGTAGGTCGATACAAGAGCTGGGCTCTATGATGTTGTTTCCATAGAGACTAGTTATAATATTTGTATATCTAAGTTTTCACTGCTTTGTTCTCAGGGCTCAGCCCCATTATGAACTACTCTTCCATAATAACTACTATAATCCGAAGAACTGGGATGTATGCAATACTTACTCACTCTATCATCCTCTAATAACCATTATATATATTCATATATATACGAGAGATTTGCGGGGACTACTCAATTTGACGATGACGGGCGATCCGCCCATAGGGGGTTTTCTGCACAAGGCTCCTGCAGAGGGTGGATACCCTATCACATATAATATTATCAACTTCGCACAACATAAGGATTAGCATGCTTTTAGGAAGAACATGAAATAGTGAGAGATTCAGCATGCGAGACACGACGATCATGAGAAATTCGCGAATTGGAAATGCTAGAACATACTCTTTCCCATAACTTTCCATACTGGACCAACCTACTGAAATGTGAATAGGGATTAAAAATGTGGTCAATAACATAGAGAATGGGGGGATATATGGTGGGCGTGAACTCTAACTATATGATTCCCTCAATCGATCAATCAAGCCATTTAGAGAAACTATTGGTCCAGACAAGCAAGAGGCGTGTGTGTTTCCCTAACCACGAGGAAGAGCAGAAACCTTACTATCTTCATCCTCATTTCAACCTTCAATAAAGTAGTTCCCTATCATTCATTGACATACCAACTATGTAAGGCAAGATGTGTAATGGAGGGGGACCAAAAGGGAACTCCTTCCTTTGGGGGTGGGGGTGGCCATCTCCGATTTAAGATTAGTATCCTATTCATTTGAATAATATGTTTCAAGTAGTATCGTGCGACATGACATCTCCCTCTAATCGGGCCTACATGTTGAATGGATCTGAATCCATAGACTAAGAGTAGGTGGGTGGAAGGTGGAGCAGACACATGCATGATGGTTTATCGTTCAAGTGAGTTTGCATCGGGGTTGGATAAAGGAGGAGAGGAGTGTGGCTCCTATCTGGAGTCATCTGTATGTTATCACACCTACCAGTTTGCAAGCTATCGATCGCCGAGTGACTGACATATGCTTCATTCGGGTTGTCTTTGAGCAATATTGATTTCTATTTAGCGGTTACTAGTGCTCCCAACTGGCTTCATGAACAGTGTAATCACTTGTACTGAGTGCATTAATGACAATGTGTTACCCATAACTATTACGATCATGGTTACATATGCTTGTATACACCTATGTTTATTGGAGCCTCTTGATTACAATATCTCTAATCAATGGTTTTCATTATACATAATACGTATAAGATATCTCAT
>JASDQU011025270.1:14509-28929 GCA_032191745.1 Picea mariana | reverse complement strand
ATATATATATATATATATATATATATATATATATATATATATATATATTATTTTATTTTATTTTTTTCTTTTTTCATAACGAATTTTTATATTTTATTAAATTTATTTATTTATTTATATTTTTTCCAAAAAAATCATATATTTTATTTTAAAAAATTGAAAGTACATGTTTTAAGCGTTAAGTACATTTAGATAGTAATCAATATCATCAGTCTTTTTTTTATTGACATAATATAGACAATTTCATAATTGGAGCTTCAACTACATTAAGAACTACCTAATACATATTAGATCAGAGTAGTCATGACAAAGTGAAATTGCACTAGATAGCTTGGATTCAACAAATCGACCCGCTCATTTCATCATGGGGGTTTCACCTTGTGGACCGATATCTTATCATGTTCATTCACAAAGGGGGTTTTTAAATTGTGAAAAATAAAGTTAAGATATTGTAGGTATTGGGAGGGAGATGTGGGGTCTTAGGGGGTTTATAGGTATTGGGAGGGGGATGTGGGGTCTTAGGGGGTTTATAGGTATTGGGTAGGTATAAAAATGGGTATCTGGTAAAAATAGGGGTTTCTTTTATTGGAAAGATGTATTGGGAGGGGGATGAAATATCCCTGATCCAATTGATCTAGATATCTACTATTGAACTATTATTTTGTCTCTTAGATCTGATACTCTGGGGGTTTCTGGATGCGTTTAAGTTAATTGTTTAACATGCTTGGTGATTTTTGCATGTGTGTTCCATTCAATTAATGTTTAAGTAGTATATATGATGCATATAGAATAAGGAACAAACACCATCTCATTCATATGTATTATGAGAGAAAAAGAAGGAAATACAATGATATGTTGAAAGGAGAAAAATAATCTTTAGTTAGATCTTGTGGATCGTCATTGGAATACAAATAAACTAATACAAAATACCCGTGATCAGAAGATGAAGGTAGATCCGGGCATGCGCGGATAGATCGACAAAAATGCAGTTCTGAAAACTCAGGACAATTGCTGCAAACACTGGAAAACTCGCCATGGTGTCTATACTCGACATAATTGCTTGGAAATTGTCCCAAACTAAGCACCCTAGCCTCTAGGCAACTTCTGATGACTTTCGAACTGAATATATGACCCCTGAAGCTCTGGATGTCATCCCCCGGGGGGTTGCGCACCTCCTGGGCTCTGTGAGTGCGCCCTGGTGATTCCACCATCGAAATCCATTGCTATATGTCTCAAAATTTGCACCCTGGCCACCTCTGTACTGGGTCGGAAGGGTTTCCTTGGATCTGATCTAGAATACCCTCTGGAACTCCACACGTCCCTCCTTAAGAGCTGCGCACTTCTTGGATGTCTGGTGCACCCTGAGAGATTCCACAGTCAAAATCTGATGACTGGTGGCTCAAAAGATGCACCTTGATTGATCCTCAACTAGGTTGGAAGGAATTTGCAAGATAATCTGTGGTCTCATACAACTACACAAAACCCTCTCTAACCCTTGCACCTTCACTGGTTAAGCTGCGTAATTAATGCAAAAATGAATACTCTTGAATAGTCCTTGAACTACCAAACTGTAATCAGTCGACTGCTTCTTGTTCATTGATTATATTTGTTAACGATACACCCACACCAAAAAAAAAAAAAAACCCAAGTAGGTGTAAATAAGGTAGGCTTTATACAAAGTCTTCTGTATTTTGTGTGTTGGTTGTACCTATAATCTCTAGTTTTAAGAGTTTCCAGCTAATTTTCATGATTTTTAATAACTTTCATGATTTTAGTAAAATTTATAAAATTTATTATAGTTAGTGGTCAATTTATAATGAAGATAGTTATCACTCTTTATTATCTATGAATGTTGGTTAACTCATTACTGTTATTTTAAAAAATCTGGTCACTTGAAATGATTGGCTGGTGGACTATAAGAAGATGATTACATGTTTTTTAACATTTGAGGAGGACAATCTCTTAGCCAATCAAAGATAGTTTTAAGTCTTACTTTGCAATAAAAAATGTTACAATCTAGATAGTATCCTTGAAAAGTCAATATCCCTTGTGATCTCACTATAAATTAACGAGAAATTACAACATATTAGAAATAAGATTTTTGTGAATTTATTCATTTATTTAATACCACTATATATCATGTGTAAAGTATTTGGTGGACAAGAGGTTAAGTTATAGTTAGGGGTAGTATTTGGTTTCATGTAAGGGACTATGGTTATATGCTACTAAAAAGCATATGACCTCACTAGACGATGACCACAAGGGATATTTCTTTTTGCTGATTGTCTTTCTTGTAGATACTATCTAAGCCGAAGACCTAAAATTGCTTAGGAAATAAGTGAACGACCCAAAATTTATAGGTAAAAGAGAAACTCCCCATATTTTTTTTTGAATAATGATGATAGTCAACTTACATTCATGTTTAACAAAAAAAATGATAACTAATTTCATTATTAATTGAACACTAAATTATGAAAAATATAATAATATAGGAGATAGCTAACTTGGGAGCAATCTTCCCTCCTGAGTTACTTTTCCAACAGGTTTTCAGCGACCCGTTTTTAAATTTCCGGCCAATCCAGAACTGTGATCGATTTTTTAAGCATCTAGATTGGTTTAAAATGGGGCAAAACCCCTGGAGCAAGGTTTTGAAATGCATGGAACTTTGATCCATACGAAACTAAGACTACCCTGAAAATCCGGCCTGATTTAGGCACGTTTTTTTCCCTGAAAAGTGAAACTCAGGAGGGAAGATTACTCTCAAGTTAACCTACTCCTAATAATATATCTATAAAAGAAAAACTCACACTGAGAGAGGAAAATCAAAAACAAATTTATTTTAAGATGCGGGTTTCCTATTTAAAAAAGTTTTACAGAAAAAAACAAAAACAAATTTAATTTGAATCATAGAAATATAGATTCAGAATGCCACATCACAAGTTACATCCACTATGTTACAAACAATACACAATCACTAAGTAGTATATAAACAATACACCATCACTAGGTAGTATGACAACATGTCTTCAAGATTGATCTGTCATCATATGTTGGGATGCATCTAGTGCTTAATATCAAGTTTCAAAATGTCAAGATGTCATGACATACTTGCTTTAGAATTGTCAAATCAAGTTAGTTTCAAGTTAGTTCCAAGCATAGTTTGTAGGTATTTCACACTTCAGCAAATACAAAAAAAGTTTCTTTATTTCTTAGAGAGTGCCATGAATTTTTTTTTTCATCAATGCATCCCAATGTAGTGAGGATTGACATCTATCATCTTAACATAAGGACCATTTTTCACTAAGGGGATGGTTAATGTGTGCATCCACATGCTTTGGGTTTGTGTTAGGCCTTCTCTAAGCTTTAATTCACCAAAACAAAGTTTTTTCTTTTGTAAGTTGGGGTAGAAATTTGTATTAAAGAAGCATAAAATATAATTGTACAATAACTATGGTTGTTTGTCCACCACTAGGGAAACCAAACTAGCAACAACAAAACAGGTCATTAGTCCATTGAGTATGGGCCAGGTTGGTCATAATATTTAACTTCCAAAAACAAAAATATTGTTTATCATAACCATCAATAACTAAGACAAACTTATCAAACTGATAAACTAGATGCCTAGCAAGAATAAAACAAAACAATTTATACTGGTTGTGCTTCATCAGGGATTTCCATGGGTCCCTCAGAACTTTGACCTGGTACATGACTCTCCACCTTGAAGTTTATTCCACATGTAGCCTTGGCAAGTATGTCCACCTTGGCATGTAGGGTTCGTAGTTGAACTTGAATCACGTCCAATTGTAGGAGAATCTCATTGTAATCCTGGTTGTGCTCCAAAAGAGCCTCGCCCATGATCATTTTCATTTGCTAATAAACCTCGATAGTCTGTAAATATTTTGAATCCCTAGTTCTGGAGCTTCCTATATCTGGTACCCAGGGCATAACTACTTCATGAACCATAATAATCCTTGGTCTCATCACCTTGCAAACTCATGATGCCATGAGGAAAATCAACATACAACTCACTATGCCACCTCAATGATAGCTTAATGGTCCATGAACTAGCCATGCGTCACAATGTAGAATACTAGTGTAATTGACCAATGAGGTTATCACAATTGACTAGTTTATCT
Source organism: Picea mariana (assembly GCA_032191745.1). NCBI lineage: Eukaryota > Viridiplantae > Streptophyta > Pinopsida > Pinales > Pinaceae > Picea > Picea mariana. The sequence goes on along the minus strand of JASDQU011025270.1, from coordinate 24,793 downwards.
AATAAACACGCTAGTAATAAAATCTAACCATGTTAGTGCAGTGTGCCTAAATCAGCTTGAGTTTACAAAATGAGGCAATAATTATCTTCATTCATTATGCACAGGGTCAACCATTGAGGGTCACATCCATTAATGATTTTCTCACTCATTCTTATATAAATACGTATCATTGAACTTGTAAATTATCTTGGCACATTAGAATTCAATTTGTGTTTTTTTTCGCAAGATTTAACTCCATAATCATTTCCATAACACATTTTGAGACACAATGATTCTTACAATGTTATCAATCTTTGCTCAATTTTATAACATTGTTGTTGCAATATATTTTACAATTTGGGATCCCTTGGTGTCTTTGGTTTGCATTATATGACATGATTATTTCATTGCTTAATGATTTATTGTTAAAATTAAATAATTTTGTTTGTGTTACTTAATTGCCTTAATAATCACTTTTTAGTATACTCTATGTTTTAAAGTATCTCACAAGTTAATTCTAAGAATAACTATTTCCTAAATTCCTTAATCTTCTACACTTCATTGATTAAACCTCGCTTCTACCGATACACTAATTACTTTTTCTACAATGACCATTTACTTTGTCTACAACAATCACTTTAAAAAAAAATAAAAATATTATAATAATGGAATTCTATTTTTCAAGGAAAAGATTATGATATAACTTATTCCTAACTTTGTGTACAATAATCATTATTTTCTCTTTTAATATAGTAATTTTTTTTATTATAATAATAAAATTTTATTTTTGAATAATAGAATTACCCAAAAATAACTCCATGGCAAACTCACAAGCATTGCCAATTGGCTCAAATCGATAACCTCTCCCTAACAAATATTGAATGCAATCCTTTTGTTAATCAAACACAAATTATCTTCATATATAAAATTCAAATATCAAATCTAAATCTAAATATAAATTAACTTTAACAAATTATTATACATTTAACAATTATAACATAAAGTAATTTAAGTTTAAATTTAACTACTTTATTTCTTTTTATTTTGAAACGAACCGTGTGTTTACCATATATTTTCTTCATGTTCTTAACTACACCCCTTAAGGTCTTTGACATGATGATAATAAAAGTTGATGACAAATTATCGAGTGGACAAATGGTTTGATTTAATATGCCATGAAGCAAAAATGTTCACTTGCTAACAATCTAAATCGATTTTCTTTGTCTTCATTCAAGTAAGACTTGTTAAACACTGGGTAGCCCAGTAATACGAACCACTTAATTGGCCTTTTTATGCATTGTGACACATATAGAGGAGTAGTGGAGTGGTTGACATATATACATATATAGAAAGGGAATGATGTAAATGGAATTGTCATGAAATTTGATTGAAATTTTAAAAAGTTTGGTGGGAAATTTGTGGGAATCACCCTCAAGTAATAAGTTATTATTTATTATTGCTTGGAAGTGTCATCGTGTGAGGTATATAATTTATGTAAAATGCATACAACTTAGAATCTAGTAAGTGTATATCGAGGAGTTGGATTTTTTAAAATACATGTTTTATTTTTCCTTTTTCCAAATGAAATGGATAAGTCTCCAAGATGATCCTAAACTCGTATTAGTGTTGAAATCAAAATCAAGTTTTTATTGTATTTTTGTTTTTTTTCTTGCATAAGTTGGTTACTAGTAAAATTTTGTATTAGGAGAGTTGAAGGATTTATAGGCAGACTGTATGTATGTTTATTTTGGCTTAGTTTTTTATATTTATTTTGATATTTTTTTGATGGATTTTTGGTTTCTTGGGGTTTGGGGAAACCCAAAAAAAAAATGATCATAGCTAATTTATAATTGATATTGTAAAGACTTGAAGATGTAAACAAGTTATTATCAATATAATTGAGCTAATTTTCTATTGGAAAAAATGAAATAGATAAGTCATCTAAAAATTTAGAAAACCCTTTATACTTGAGATACACATTTCCAAAAAAAATTAATAACCATTTAAAATTTGATTATATATCTTCATAAAAAAAAATTATTTTCATTTATGCTCTAATCATGTTGAGAGTGATTTTTACACCCTTTTAGAAATGTTAATCCTTGTCTTTTTCCAAATAAAAAGTACACTATGTTGTTAATCTCAAAAATAAAATGATTGGCCATGTTAATGTTTGGAAAGAAAAAAAACAAACTCATTTACATTTATGCTCTAAGCATGTTAGACAAGATTTTTACACCCTTTTGGAAATGTTAATCCTTGTCTTTTTCCAAACAAAAAGTACAGTATGTTGTTAATCTCAAAAATAAAATGATTGGTCATGTTAATGTTTGGATCATTTTTATAGTTTAGTTTAACTTATAATTTAAATTTTGTTAAAAACACAAATTTCATTTTTCCAGGTTTATCTTATAATTTAGGTTTTGAAACAAATTTCATTCAATATAATTTTATAATTTAGATTTTGTTCAAAGTACAAATTCCATTTTCTATAATTCAAATTATGTTATAGTTTAGACTTTGTTTGAGGTACAAGTTCCATTTATAATAGGTTTAATGTGTCTATATTTCACTTTTACTTTACCCTTTCCTAATTGTTAATAAATATCATTACTACCATGTTTCTTTGTAAGTTTTATTTTATTTTAAATTTAACTAATTTATAACATCGTTTTAACTAAGATTATATATATATATATATATATATATATATATATATATATATATATATATTTTGTTTGCATAACGAATTTTTATATTTTATTAAATTTATTTATTTATTTATAATTTTTTTTCCAAAAAAATCATATATTTTATTTTTAAAAATTGAAAGTACATTTTTTAAATGTTAAGTACATTTAGATAATAATCAATATCACCAGTTTTTTTTTTTTCTGATTAACATAATATAGAAAATTTCATAACTGGAGTTTCAACTACATCAAGAACTACCTAATACATATTAGATCATAGTAGTCATGACAAAGTGAAATTGCACTAGATAGCTTGGACTCGACAGATCGACCCGCTCTTTTCATCATGGGGGTTTCACCTTGTGGACCGATATCTTATCATGTTCATTCATAAAGGGGGTTTTTAAATTGTGAAAAATAAAGTCAATATATTGTAGGTATTGGGAGGGGGATGTGGGGTCTTAGGGGGTTTATAGGTATTGGGGAGATATAAAAAGGGGTATCTGGTAAAAATAGGGGTTTCTTTTATTGGAAAGATGTATTGGGAGGGGGATGAAATATCCCTGATCCAACCGATCTAGATATCTACTATTCAACTATTGTTTTGTCTCTCAGATCTAATACTCTAGGGGTTTCTGGATGCGTTTAAGTTAATTGTTTAACATGCTTGGTGATTTTCGCATGTGTGTTCCATTCAATTAATGTTTAAGTAGTATATATGATGCATATAGAATAAGGAACAAACACCATCTCATTCATATGTATTATGAGAGAAAAAGAAGGAAATACAATGATATGTTGAAAGCAGAGAAATAGTCTTTAGCTAGATCTTGTGGATCGTCACTGGAATACAAATAAACAAATACAAAATACCTGTGATCAGAAGATGAAGGTAGATCTAGGCATGCACAGATAGATCGATAAAAATGCAGTTATGAAAACTCACGACAATTGCTGCAAACACTGGAAAACTCGCCATGGTGGCTATACTCAACATAATCACTTGGAAATTGTCTCAAACTGAGCGCCCTGGCCTCTAGGCTACTTCTGATGACTTTCGAACTGAATATCTGACCCCTGAAGCTCTAGATGTCATCCTTCGGGGGGTTGCGCACCTCCTGGGCTCTGTGAGTGCGCCCTAGTGATTTCACCATCGGAATCCATTGCTATATGTCTCAAAATTTGCACCCTGGCCACCTCTGTACTAGGTCGAAAGGGTTTCCTCGGATCTGATCTAGAATACCCTCTGGAACTCCATACGTCCCACCTCAAGAGCTGCACACTTCCTGGATGTCTGGTGCACCCTAAGAGATTCCACCATCAAAATCTGATGACTGGTGGCTCAAAAGAGGCACCCTGACTGATCCTCAACTAGGTTGGAAGGAATCTGCAAGATAATCTGTGGTCTCATGCAACTACACAAAACCCTCTCTAACCCTTGCACCTTCACTGGTTGAGCTGCGTAATCAATGCAAAAATGAATACTCCTGAATAGTCCTTGAACTACCAAACCGTAATCAGTTGATTGCTTCGTGTTCATTGATTATATTTGTTAACGATACGCCCACACCAAAAAAAAACAAAACCCAAGTAGGTGTAAATAAGGTAGGCTTTATACAAAGTCTTATGTATTTTGTGTGTTGGTTGTACCTATAATCTCTAGTTTTAAGAGTTTCCAGCTAATTTTCATGATTTTTAATAACTTTCATGATTTTAGTAAAATTTATAAAATTTATTATAGTTAGTGGTCAATTTATAATGAAGATAGTTATCACTCTTTATTATCTATGAATGTTGGTTAACTCATTATTGTTATTTTAAAAAATCTGGTCACTTGAAATGATTGGCTGGTGGACTATAAGAAGATGATTACATGTTTTTTAACATTTGAGGAAGAGAATCTCTTAGCCAATCAAAGATAGTTTTAAGTCTTACTTTGCAATAAAAAATGTTACAATCTAGATAGTATCCTTGAAAAGTCAATATCCCTTGTGATCTCACTATAAATTAACATGAAATTACAACATATTTGAAATATGAGTTTTGTGAATTTATTCATTTATTTAATGCCACTATATATCATGTGTAAAGTATTTGGTGGACAAGAGGTTAAGTTATAGTTAGGGGTAGTATTTGGTTTCATGTAAGGGACTATGGTTATATGCTACTAAAAAGCATACGACCTCACTCAAGGATGACCACAAGGGATATCTCTTTTTGCTGATTGTCTTTCTTGTAGATACTATCTAAGCCAAAGACCTAAAATTGCTTAGGAAATAAGTGAACGACCCAAAATTTATAGGTAAAAGAGAAACTCCCCATATTTTTTCTTGAATAATGATGATAGTCAACTTACATTCATGTTTAACAAAAAAAATGATAACTAATTTCATTATTAATTGAACACTAAATGATGAAAAATATAATAATATAGGAGAGAGCTAACTCAGGAGCAATCTTCCCTCCTGAGTTACTTTTTTAGCAGGTTTTCTGACGGCCCGTTTTTAAATTTCTAGCCAATCCAGAACCGTGATTGATTTTTTGAGCATCTAGATTGGTTTAAAATGGGGCAAAACCCCTAGAGCAAGGTTTTGAAATGCATGGAACTTTGATCCATACAAAACTCAGACTACCCCTGAAAATCCGACCTGATCCAGGCATGTTTTTTTCCCTAAAAAGTGGAACTCAGGAGGGAAGATTACTCTCAAGTTAACCTACTCCTAATAATATATCTATAAAAGAAAAACTCACACCGAGAGAGGAAAAGCAAAAACAAATTTCTTTTCAGATGCGGGTTTCCTATTTAGAAACGTTTTATAGAGAAAACAAAAACAAATTTATTTTAAGATGTGGGTTTCCTATTTAGGAAAGTTTTGCATAATAAGTATTATACTGGTGTAAAGATTGCTTTATATGCTTTACTATATAAATCCATCGGTAAGGAGACAATTATGTAATTCGTACATATTTGTTGTACAACGGTAGAAGAGGACGCCAATTAAGCATAAATGTGGAACTTCTATTTGTGCAATGATTTGCTTGAGTTGTTCACTAATTGGAACTTTGCGGACTAGTGGATGTCAAACATATAATTGTCAACACTAGTGATGTAGACCCAATATTCGTATAGATATTCTATGGTCTTCTTCTATGTACATTGTGGCCATATTACTATTTACACAAGTTGAGGTTTCATACTAAAAGATGGTGCATCCTTGGAATAGAAATGGAGTACATGACTTTTAAGCTTATAACAAGGTGTGGCTTCATAACATAGAAATATAGATTCAAAATGCCACATCACAAGCTACATCCACTATGTTACACACAATGCACAATCACTAGGTAGTATACAAACAATACACCATTACTAGGTAGTATGACAACATGTCTTCAAGATTGATCTGTCATCATATGTTGGGATGCATCTAGTGCTTAATATCAAGTTGCAAAATGACAAGATGTCAAGTTGTCATGACATACTTGCTTTAGAATTGTCAAATCAAGTTAGTTCCAAGCATAGTTTGTAGGTATTTCACACTTCAGCAATACAAAAAAAGTTTCTTTATTTCTTAGATAGTGTCATGAATTTTTTTCTTCATCAATGCATCCCAATGTAGTGAGGATTGACATCTATCATCTTAAAAATGACCGTTTTTCACCAAGGGGATGGTTAATGTGTGTATCCACATGCTTTGGGTTTGTGTTAAGCCTTCTCTAAGCTTTAATTCACCAAAACATAGTTTTTTCTTTTGTAAGTTAGGGTAGAAATTTGTATTAAACAAGCATAAAATATAATTGTACAATAACTATGGTTGTTGGTCCGCCACTAGGGAAACCAAACTAGCAACAAAAAAATAGGTCATTAGTCCATCGATTCTGGGTCAGGTTGGTCATAAGATTTAACTTCCAAAAACAAAAATATTGTTTATCATAACCATCCATAACTAAGACAAAGTTATAAAATTGATAAACTCGATGTCGAGCAAGAATAAAACAAAACAATTTACACTGGTTGTGCTTCATGAGGGATTTCCATAGGTCCCTCAGAACTATGACCTGGTACATGACTCTCCACCTTGAAGTCTATTCCACATGTAGCATTGGCAAGTATGTCCACCTTGGCATCCAGGGTTCATAGTTGAACTTGAATCATGTCCAATTGCAGGAGAATCTCATTGTAACCCGGTTGTGCTCCAAATAGCCCCGCCCATGATCGTTTTCATTTTCTAATAAACCTCAATAGTCTGTAAATATTTAGAATCCCTAGTTCTGGAGATTCCTATATCTGGTACCCATGGCATAACTACTTCATCAATCATAATCATCCTTGGTCTCATCACCTTGGAAACTCAGGATGCCATGAGGAAAATCAACATACAACTCACTATGCCACCTCAATGATAGCTTAATGGTCCATGAACTAGCCACACGCCACAACATAAAATACTAGTGTAATTGACCAATGAGGTGATCACAATTAACTAGTTCATCTAATAAATGTGCTAGTGATAAAATCTAACCAGGTTAGTGTAGTGTTCCTAAATCAACTTGAGTTTACATAAGGAGACAATAACTGTCTTCATTCATTATGCACATGGTCAACCATTGAGGGTCACATCCATTAATGATTTTCTCACTCATTCTTATATAAATACGTATCATTGTACTTGTAAATTATCTTGGCACAATAGAATTCAATTTGCATTCTTTTTTTTGCAAGATCTAACTCCATAATCATTTCCATAACACAATTTGAGACATAATGATTCTTACAATGTTATCAATCTTTGCTCAATTTTGTAACAACATTGTTGTTGTAATATATTCTACAATTTAGGATCCCTTGGTGTCTCTGATTTACATTATATGACAAAATTATTTCATTACTTAATGGTTTATAAAATTAAATAATTTTGTTTGTGTTACTTAATTACCTTAATAATCACTTTTTAATACACACTATGTTTTAAGGTGTCTCACAAGTTAATTCTAAGAAATATTATTTCCTAAATTCCTCAATCTTCAACACTTCATTGATTAAACCTTGTTTGTACCAATACACTAATTACTTTGTCTACAATGACCATTTACTTTGTCTACAACAATCACTTTTCTCTTTAACATATTGTTTTAGTAAAAAAAATTATTATAATAATGAAATTCAAGTAAATATTATGATATAACTTATTCCTAACTTTGTATACAACAATTATTTTTTCTTTAAAATATTTTTTTAGTAAAAAAAAATATTATAATAATGAAATTTTATTTTTCAATAATTGATTTACCCAAAAATAACTTCATGGCGAATTAGGGGGTTGGGCTCTATGGCTAGGGTTTTTCTGGCCGTAACCCCTTCCATTGGTCTTCATGGGTGCCTTCTCTTGACGGGCCGCTTTGTTCCCATGGCTGTCTGGTGTGCCCCGATAGCTCTGGTGTGTCGGTTTCGTGGACGCCTCCGCTTCTGGCGTGTTCCCTGCCCCCTAGTGGCTCTGGTGCATTGCTCTCGTGCTGCCTACTCTTCCGGCGTGAACCTGATTGGTTTTCCCTCTTTGTGGATGCTTCTCTGCCAACTTTTTTTGTGGCTCCGCCCTGTGATTGCTCGATATTACTGACCGGTGCCCCAACTTTCGATGGATTGGGGTTCGTGCGCTGCTTCTGGCGCGACTCGTGGTCTCTTGTGGGTGGTTAGTCTGGCTGCTTTGTTGCTCGGGTTTATCCCTTGAATAAATCCTTCTAGGGTCTTTGATGGCTCTCTTTCTTGAGGTTTTGGTGGCAAGGTTTTGGGTCCCTGTTATGAGATTTGGAGCTTGATGCTGCAGTTGCTGGATATTTTTGCTTCTTTGGTGGTTGGGAGAGAGCTTTGAGGTCCATCCTTTGGGCATGTAGTGGATTTGTGGATCTGCACTTTGAGGTCCTTCTTGGGCCTACAGTTCGGTTCCTTTGCTTAAGCTGCAGGATCTTACCAATTATTATCATTGTGAATTTTCTTAGTGACTTTGTAGTCTTTTTGGGCCCTTTCGAGTTTCTTATTTTCTGCTCTTTTACCCATGGATTGGGGAAGTGCATCTTGCACCTGTGAATGTAATTTTGGCTCCTTTTGGATGAATAAAATTACGAATTTTTCCGAGGAAAAAAAAACTCGATGACAAACTCACAAACATTGCCAATTGACTCAAATCAATAACCACTCCTAACAGATATTGAATACAATCCTTTTGTGAATCAAACACAAATTATCTTCATATATAAAATTCAAATATCAAATCAAAATCTAGATATAAATTTACTTAAACAAATTATTATACATTTATCAATTATAATAAATTTTCATGTATTTGACATTACATCATTTCCAACAAACTAATTTAAATTTAAATTTAATTACTTTATTTCTTTTTATTTTGAATCGACCCATGTGTTTACCATATATTTTCTTCATGTTCTTAACTACACCCCTTAAGATCTTTGACATGATGATAATAAAAGTTAATGACAAATTGTCGACAAATGGTTTGATTTAATATTCCATGAAGCAAAAATGTTCACTTACAAACAATCTAAATCGTTTTTCTTTGTCTTCATTCAAGTAAGACTCGTTAAACATTGGGTAGCCAAGTAATATGAACCACTTTAATTGGCCTTTTTATGCATTCTGACACATATAGAGGATTAGTGGAGTGGTTGACATATATACATATATATAGAAAGGGTATGATGTAAATGGAATTGTGGAGTATGTCATGAAATTTGATTGAAATTTTAAAAAGTTTGCTTGGCAATTTGTGGGAATCACCCTCATGTAATAAGTTATTATTGCATGTAATAAGTTATTATTGCTTGGTAGTGTCATCGAGTGAGTTATATAATTTATGTATATAAAACTTTGAATCTAGTAAGAGTGTATATGGAGTGTGTGAATTTTTGAAAATACATGTTTTATTTTTCGTTTTTTCCAAATGAAATGGATAAGTCATCGAAAGACTTAAAAAGCCTTTTATATTTGAAATACACATTCCAAAAAAAAGTTTTGTAGCCATTGATTATGTATCTTCATTAGTCACATCATAGAAATGGTTATTGGGAAAAAAAATCACAAGTTTTGTAGCCATTGATTATGTATCTTCATTAGTCACATCATAGAAATGGTTATTGGGAAAAAAAATCACTCTTGTAGAAATTCAATGGTGTTAAAATACAAAACTCATTATTTATTTATGCTCTAAGCATGTTGACAATGATTTTTACAACCTTTTGGAAATGTTAATCTTTGTCTTTTTCCAAACAAAATGTACATTATGTTGTTAATCTTGCAAATATGCTAACTAGGTCAAAAATAAAATGATTATGTTGTTAATTTTGCAAATATGCCTAATCTAGGTCAAAATAAAATGATTGGCCATGTTAATGTTTGGATCATTTCTATAGTTCAATTTAACTTATAGTTTAAACTTTGTTCAAAACACAAATTTCATTCATTTTCATTTATGCTCTAAGCATGTTTACAATGAATTTTTATGGAAATGTTAATCCTTGTCTTTTTCCAAACAAAATGTACACTATGTTGTTAATCTTGCAAATATGCCTAATCTATGTCAAAAATAAAATG
>JASDQU011025270.1:0-12469 GCA_032191745.1 Picea mariana | reverse complement strand
ATATATTAAATTTATTTATTTATTTATATTTTTTTTCAAAAAAATCATATATTTTATTTAAAAAAATTGAAAGTACATTCTTTAAGCGTTAAGTACATTCAGATAGTAATCAATATCATCAGTCTTTTTCTGATTGACATAATATAGATAATTTCATAACTGGAGCTTCAACTACATCAAGAACTACCTAATACATATTAGATCAGAGTAGTCATGACAAAGTAAAATTGCACTAGATAGCTTGGATTCGACAAACCGACCCACTCATTTCATCATGGGGGTTTCACCTTGTGGACCAATATCTTATCATGTTCATTCATAAAGGGGGTTTTTAAATTGTGAAAAATAAAGTTAATATATTGTAGGTATTGGGAGGGGGATGTGGGGTCTTAGGGGGTTTATAGGTATTGGGAGAGGGATGTGGGGTCTTAGGGGGTTTATAGGTATTGGGTAGGTATAAAAAGGGGTATCTGGTAAAAATAGGGGTTTCTTTTATTGGAAAGATGTATTGGGAGGGGGATGAAATATCCCTGATCCAGCTGATCTAAATATCTACTATTGAATTATTATTTTGTCTCTCAAATCTGATACTTTGGGGGTTTCTGGATGCGTTTAAGTTAATTGTTTAACATGCTTGGTGATTTTTGCATGTGTGTTCCATTCAATTAATGTTTAAGTAGTATATATGATGCATATAGAATAAGGAACAAACACCATCTCATTCATATGTATTATGAGGGAAAAAGCAGGAAATACAATGATATGTTGAAAGCAGAGAAATAATCTTTAGCTAGATCTTGTGGATCGTCACTGGAATACAAATAAACTAATACAAAATACCCGTGATGAGAAGCTGAAGGTAGATCCGGGCATGCACGGATAGATCGACAAAAATGCAGTTTTGAAAACTCACGACAATTGTTGCAAACACTGGAAAACTTGCCATGGTGGCTATACTCGACATAATTGCTTGGAAATTGTCCCAAACTGAGCACCCTGGCCTCTAGGCTACTTCTATTGACTTTCGAACTGAATATCTGACCCCTGAAGCTCTGGATGTCATCCCCCGGGGGGTTGCGCACCTCATGGGCTCTGTGAGTGCGCCCTGGTGATTCCACCATCGAAATCCATTGCTATATGTCTCAAAATTTGCACCCTGGCCACCTTTGTACTGGGTCGGAAGGGTTTCCTCGGATCTGATCTAGAATACCCTCTGGAACTCCACACGTCCCTCCTCAAGAGTTGCACACTTCCTGGATGTCTGGTGCACCCTGAGAGATTCCACCGTCAAAATCTGATGACTGGTGGCTCAAAAGATGCACCCTGACTGATCCTCAACTAGGTCGGAAGTAATCTGCAAGATAATCTGTGGTCTCATACAACTACACAAAACCCTCTCTAACCCTTGCATCTTCACTGGTTAAGCTGCGTAATCAATGCAAAAATGAATACTCCTGAATAGTCCTTGAACTACCAAACCATAATCAGTTGACTGCTTCTTGTTCATTGATTATATTTGTTAATGATACGCCCACACCAAAAAAAAACAAAACCCAAGTAAGTGTAAATAAGGTAGGATTTATACAAAGTCTTCTGTATTTTGTGTGTTGGTTGTACCTATAATCTCTAGTTTTAAGAGTTTCCAGCTAATTTTCATGATTTTTAATAACTTTCATGATTTTAGTAAAATTTATAAAATTTATTATAGTTAGTGGTCAATTTATAATGAAGATAGTTATCACTCTTTATTATCTATGAATGTTGGTTAACTCATTACTGTTATTTTAAAAAATCTAGTCACTTGAAATGATTGGCTGGTGGACTATAAGAAGATGATTACATGTTTTTTAACATTTGAGGAAGACAATCTCTTAGCCAATCAAAGATAGTTTTAAGTCTTACTTTGCAATAAAAAATGTTACAATCTAGATAGTATCCTTGAAAAGTCAATATCCCTTGTGATCTCACTATAAATTAACGAGAAATTACAACATATTAGAAATAAGAGTTTTGTGAATTTATTCATTTATTTAATACCACTATATATCATGTGTAAAGTATTTGGTGGACAAGAGGTAAAGTTATAGTTAGGGGTAGTATTTGGTTTCATGTAAGGGACTATGGTTATATGCTACTAAAAAGCATATGACCTCACTGGAGGATGACCACAAGGGATATCTCTTTTTGCTGATTGTATTTCTTGTAGATACTATCTAAGCCGAAGACCTAAAATTGCTTAGGAAATAAGTGAACGACCCAAAATTTATAGGTAAAAGAGAAACTCCCCATATTTTTTCTTGAATAATGATGATAGTCAACTTACATTCATGTTTAACAAAAAAAATGATAACTAATTTCATTATTAATTGAACACTAAATTATGAAAAATATAATAATATAGGAGATAGCTAACTCGGGAGCAATCTTCCCTCCCGACTTACTTTTCCAGCAGGTTTTCGGCGGCCCGTTTTTAAATTTTCGGCCAACCCAGAACTATGATTGATTTTTTGAGCATCTAGATTGGTTTAAAATGGGCTAAAACCCCTGGAGCAAGGTTTTGAAATGCATTGAACTTTGATCTATACGAAGCTGAGACTACCCTGAAAATCCGGCCTGATTTAGGCATGTTCTTTTTCCCTGAAAAGTGAAACTCAGGAGGGAAGATTACTCTCAAGTTAACCTACTCCTAATAATATATCTATAAAAGAAAAACTCACACCGAGAGAGGAAAAGAAAAAACAAATTTATTTTAAGATGCGGGTTTCCTATTTAGAAAAGTTTTACAGGAAAAACAAAAACAAATTTATTTTAAGATGCGGGTTTCCTATTTAGGAAAGTTTTACATAATAAGTATTATACTGGTGTAAAGATTGCTTTATATGCTTTACTATATAAATCCATTGGTAAGGAGACAATTATGTAATTCATACATATTTGTTGAGTGTACAACCGTAGAAGAGGACACCAATTAAGCATAAATGTGGAACTTCTATTTGTGCAATGATTTGCTTGAGTTGTTCACTGATTGGAACTTTGTGGACTAGTGGATGTCAAACATATGATTGTCAACGCCAGTGATGTAGACCCAATATTCGTATAGATATTCTATGGTCTTCTTCTATGTACATTGTGCCCATATTACTATTTACACAAGTTGAGGTTTCATACTAAAAGATGGTGCATCCTTGGAATAGAAATGGAGTACATGACTTTTAAGCTTATAACAAGGTGTGGCTTCATAACATAGAAATATAGATTCAAAATGCCACATCACAAGCTACATCCACTATGTTACACACAATGCACAATCACTAGGTAGTATACAAACAATACACCATTACTTGGTAGTATGACAACATGTCTTCAAGATTGATCTGTCATCATATGTTGGGATGCATCTAGTGCTTAATATCAAGTTGCAAAATGACAAGATGTCAAGTTGTCATGACATACTTGCTTTAGAATTGTCAAATCAAGTTAGTTCAAAGCATACTTTGTAGGTATTTCACACTTCAGCAAATACAAAAAAAGTTTCTTTATTTCTTAGATAGTGTCATGAATTTTTTTCTTCATCAATGCATCCCAATGTAGTGAGGATTGACATCTATCATCTTAACACAATGACTGTTTTTCACCAAGGGGATGGTTAATGTGTGCATCCACATGCTTTGGGTTTGTGTTAGGCCTTCTCTAAGTTTTAATTCACCAAAACATAGTTTTTTCTTTTGTAAGTTAGGTTAGAAATTTGTATTAAACAAGCATAAAATATAATTGTACAATAACTATGGTTGTTGGTCCCCACTAGGGAAACCAAACTAGCAACAAAAAACATGTCATTAGTCCATCGATTCTGGGCTAGGTTGGTCATAAGATTTGACTTCCAAAAACACAAATATTGTTTATCATAACCATCCATAACTAAGACAAAGTTATAAAATTGATAAACTAGATGTCGAGCAAGAATAAAACAAAACAATTTACACTGGTTGTGCTTCATGAGGGATTTCCATGAGTCGCTCAGAACTATGACCTGGTACATGACTCTCCACCTTGAAGTCTATTCCACATGTAGCATTGGCAAGTATGTCCACCTTGGCATCTAGGGTTCATAGTTGAACTTGAATCATGTCCAATTGCAGGAGAATCTCATTGTAATCCTGGTTGTGCTCCAAAATAGCCCCGCCCATGATCGTTTTCATTTGCTAATAAACCTCAACAGTCTGTAAATATTTAGAATCCCTAGTTATGGAGATTCCTATATCTGGTACCCATGGCATAACTACTTCATCAACCATAATCATCCTTGGTCTCATCACCTAGAAAACTTAGGATGCCATGAGGAAAATCAACATACAACTCACTATGCCACCTCAATGATAGCTTAATGGTCCATGAACTAGCCACACATCACAACATAAAATACTAGTGTAATTGACCAATGAGGTGATCACAATTAACTAGTTCATCTAATAAACATGCTAGTGATAAAATCTAACTAGGTTAGTGCAGTGTTCCTAAATCAACTTGAGTTTACAAAATGAGACAATAACTATCTTCATTCATTATGCACAGGGTCAACCATTGAGGGTCACATCCATTAATGATTTTCTCACTCATTCTTATATAAATACGTATCATTGTACTTGTAAATTATCTTGGCACAATAGAATTCAATTTGTATTTTTTTTTTTTGCAAGATCTAACTCTATAATCATTTCCATAACACAATTTGAGACATAATGATTCTTACAATGTTATCAATCTTTACTCAATTTTATAACAACATTGTTGTTGCAATATATTCTACAATTTGAGATCGCTTGATATCTCTGATTTGCATTATATGACAAAATTATTTCATTGCTTAATAGTTTATTGTTAAAATTAAATAGTTTTGTTTGTGTTACTTAATTACCTTAATAATCACTTTTTAATACACACTATGTTTTAAGGTGTGTCACAAATTAATTCTAAGAAATACTATTTCCTAAATTCCTCAATCTTCAACACTTCATTGATTAAACCTTGCTTGTACCAATACACTAATTACTTTGTCTACAATGACCATTTACTTTGTCTACAACAATCACTTTTCTCTTTAACATATTGTTTTAGTAAAAAAAATTATTATAATAATGAAATTCAAGTAAATATTATGATATAACTTATTCCTAACTTTGTATACAACAATTATGTTTTCTTTAAAATATTGTTTTAGTAAAAAAAAATATTATAATAATGAAATTTTATTTTTCAATAATTGATTTACCCAAAAATAACTTCATGGCGAACTAGGGGGTTGGGCTCCGCGGCTAGGGTTTTCCTGACCGCAACCCCTTCCAATGGTCTTCATGGGTGCCTCCTTCAGACGGGCTGCTTTGTTCTCGTGGCTGCCTGGTGTGCCCCGACGGCTCTAGTGTGCCAGTTTCGTGGACGCCTCCGCTTCTGGCGTGTTCCCTGCCCCCTGACGGCTCTGGTGCGTTGCTCTCGTGCTGCCTACTCTTCCGGCGTGAACCTGATTGGTTTTCCCTCTTTGTGAATGCCTATCTGCCAACTTTTTTTGTGGCTCTGCCCTATGGTTGCTCAATATTACTGACTGGTGCCCCAACTTCCGAATGGATTGGGGTTCGTGTGCCGCTTCCGACGTGACTCGTGGTCTCTTGTGGGTGGTCAGTCTGGCTGCTTTGTTGCTTGGGTTTATCCCTTGAATAAATTCTTTGGGGTCTTCGACGCTCTCTTTCTTGAGGTTTTGGTGGCAAGGTTTTGGGTCCCTGTTATGAGATCTGGAGCTTGATGCTGTAGTTGCTGGATTTTTCTACTTTTTTGGTGGTTGGGAGAGAGCTTTGAGGTCCATCCTTTGGGCATGCAGTGTGGATTTGTGGATTTGCACTTTGAGGTCCTTGTTGGGCCTGCAGTTCGGTTCTTTTGCTTAAGCTGCAGGATCTTACCAATTATTATCATTGTAAATTTTCTTAGTGACTTTGTAGTCTTTTTGGGCCCTTTCGGGTTTCTTATTTTCTGCTCTTTTACCCATGGATTGAGAGAGTGCATCTTGCACTTGTGAATATAATTTTGACTCCTTTTGGATGAATAAAATTACAAATTTTTCCGAGGAAAAAAAAACTCCATGGCAAACTCACAAACATTGCCAATTGACTCAAATCAATAACCACTCCTAACAGATATTGAATACAATCCTTTTGTGAATCAAACACAAATTATCTTCATATATAAAATTCAAATATCAAATCAAAATCCAGATATAAATTTACTTAAACAAATTATTATACATTTATCAATTATAATAAATTTTCATGTATTTAACATTATATCATTTCCAACAAACTAATTTAAATTTATTTAATTACTTTATTTCTTTTTATTTTGAATCGACCCATGTGTTTACCTTATATTTTCTTCATGTTCTTAACTACACCCCTTAAGGTCTTTGACATGATGATAATAAAAGTTAATGACAAATTGTCCACTGGACAAATGGTTTGATTTAATATTCCATGAAGCAAAAATGTTCACTTACAAACAATCTAAATCGTTTTTCTTTGTCTTCATTCAAGTAAGACTCGTTAAACATTGGGTAGCCAAGTAATATAAACCACTTTAATTGGCCTTTTTATGCATTGTGACACATATAGAGGATTAGTAGAGTGGTTGACATATATACATATATATAGAAAGGGGATGATGTAAATGGAATTGTGGAGTATGTCATGAAATTTGATTGAAATTTTAAAAAGTTTGGTTGGCAATTTGTGGGAATCACCCTCATGTAATAAGTTATTATTGCTTGGTAGTGTCATTGAGTGAGTTATATAATTTATGTATATAAAACTTAGAATCTAGTAAGAGTGTATATGGAGTGTGTGGATTTTTGAAAATACATGTTTTATTTTTCGTTTTTTCCAAATGAAATGGATAAGTCATCGAGAGACTTAAAAAGCCTTTTATATTTGAAATACACATTCCAAAAAAAAAGTTTTGTAGCCATTGATTATGTATCTTCATTAGTCACATCATAGAAATGGTTATTGGGAAAAAAAAATCACTCTGTAGAAATTCAATGGTGTTAAAATACAAAACTCATTTTTTATTTATTTATGCTCTAAGCATGTTGACAATGATTTTTACAACCTTTTGTAAATGTTAATCTTTGTCTTTTTCCAAACAAAATGTACATTATGTTGTTAATCTTGCAAATATGCCTAACTAGGTCAAAAATAAAATGATTATGTTGTTAATTTTGCAAATATGTCTAATCTAGATCAAAATAAAATGATTGGCCATGTTAATGTTGGGATCATTTCTATAGTTCAATTTAACTTATAGTTTAAACTTTGTTCAAAACACAAATTTCATTGTTTTCATTTATGCTCTAAGCATGTTTACAATGAATTTTTATAGAAATGTTAATCCTTGTATTTTTCCAAACAAAATGTACACTATGTTGTTAATCTTGCAAATATGCCTAATCTATGTCAAAAATAAAATGATTGGCCGTGTTAATGTTTGGATCATTTCTATAGTTCAGTTTAACTTATAGTTTAAACTTTGTTCAAAACACAAATTTCATTTTTTCAAATTTATCTTATAGTTTAGGTTTTAAAACAAATTTCGTTCTCTATAATTTTATAGTTTAGATTTTGAACTATAGTTTAGATTTTGTTCAAAGTACAAATTTCGTTTTCTATAATTTAAATTTCAATTTATGTTATAGTTATAGTTTAGACTTTGTTTGAGGTACAAGTTCCATTTATAATTACAATAGGTTTAATGTGTATATATTTCACTTTTACTTTACCCTTTACTAATTGTTGATCCATTTATAATTATAATAGGTTTAATGTGTATATATTTCACTTTTACTTTACCCTTTACTAATTGTTGATAAATATCATTACTACCATGTTTCTTTGTAAGTTTTATTTTATTTTAAATTCTACTAATTTATAACATCTTTTTAACTAAGATTTTTTTTTTCATAACGAATTTTTATATTTTATTAAATTTATTTATTTATTTATATTTTTTTCTAAAAAAATCATATCTTTTATTTAAAAAATTGAAAATACATTCCTTAAGTGTTAAGTACATTTAGATAGTAATCAATATCATTAATCTTTATTTGATTGACATAATATAGATAATTTCATAACTGGAGCTTCAACTACATCAAGAATTATCTAATACATATTAGATCAGAGTAGTCATGAAAACATGAAATTCCATTATATAGCTTAGACTCAACAGACCAACCCGCTCATTTCATCATGGGGGTTTCACCTTGTTGACCGATATCTTATCATGTTCATTCATAAAGGGGGTTTTTAAATTGTGAAAAATAAAGTCAATATATTATAGGTAGTGGGAGGGGGATGTGGGGTCTTAGGGGGTTTATAGGTATTGGGGATGTATAAAAAGGGGTATCCGGTAAAAATAGGGGTTTCTTTTATTGGAAAGATGTATTGGGAGGGGGATGAAATATCCCTGATTCAGTTGATCCGGGTATCTACTACTGAACTATTGTTTTGTCTCTAAGATCTGATACTATGGGGGTTTATGGATGTGTTTAAGTTAATTGTTTAACATGCTTGGTAATTTTTGCATGTGTGTTTCATTCAATTAATGTTTAAGCAGTATATACGATGCATATAGAATAAGGAACAAACAACATCTCATTCATATGTATTATGAGGGAAAAAGCAGGAAATACAATGATATGATGAAAGCAGAGAAATAATCTTCATCTAGATCTCGTGGATCATCACTGCAATACAAAGAAACTAACACAAAATACCCATGATCAGAAGATGAAGGTAGATCTGCGCATGCACAGACAGATCGACAAAAATGCAGTTCCGAAAACTCACAACAACTGCTGAAAACACTGGAAAACTTACCCTCGTGGCTATACTCGACAAAATCTCCTGGAAACTATCCCAAATTGAGCGCCCTGGCCTCTAGGCTACTTTTGATGAATGTCGTACTGAATATTTGACCCCATAAGCTTTGGATGTCATCCCTTGGGGGGTTGCGCACCTCCTGGGCTCAGTGAGTGCGCCCTAGTGATTCCACCGTCAGAATCCACTGCTATATGTCTCAAAATGTGCACCTTGGCCACCTCTGTACTAGGTCGGAAGGGTTTCCTCGGATACAATCCAGAATACCCTCTGGAACTCCAAACGTCCCTCCTCAAGAGCTGCACACTTCCTGGTTGTCTGGTGTGCCCTAAGAGATTCCACTGTCATAATTTGATGACTAGTAGCTCAAAAGATGTGCCCTGGCCGATCCTCAACTGGGTCGGAAGGAATCTGCAAGATAATCATTGGTCTTGTGCAGCTACACAAAACCCTTTGTAACCCTTGCGCCCTCATTGTTGAGCTGCACAATCACTGCAAAATTGAAAAATCTTGAATAGCATGGTGAAATACCTGGATGGTATCTTCGATAGGCTAGGGTGTGTTTCTCAACACTGAAACCAATCAAGGTGGTGGTTTCCTCTAGAAATCCACAAAAGAACAGAAGGTTGTTTCTCCTCCTATGGAAACTCTCTCAACATCAAATCATAACATAATGAGGAATTAGGTCAAATTCCTCCCTTTATACTCTTCCTGATCTAATTCTCCGTTGACATCACTTAAGTTAGGTGCTTTCCTCCTAAGGTGAGTGATTAATTAATTAAGTCTCCCCCTCAACACCTTTTTCTTCTATTTCTCCGTTGACATTAGCTTAAGTGGCTTTTCCTATGCTTTTTGGCTTAATTCATCGTTTAGCCACTAATTCACGCTTGTTTCTCCTCTTCTTCCCTGTTTGTGCCTGAATATAGTCTATGAGAACAAATAGACTATTGAGTCACTCCCTGCTAGCCTACTCTTAGGAACGAGACATCACAGTCCTCCCTTCCCAAGATTGCTTATCGCCAAGCAACATCAATCCTGGGTGCTGCAATATATGCTCTTCCTCCCATGTGGCATCCTCCACTCGAAGTCCCCTCCATCTAACTAAGCACTCCCTGATGACCCTGCTCCTCAATCTACGCTCTCTTTGCTCAAGCACCTCCTCCGACACTAGCTCCAACTGACCCTACTCATCCAAGGGTGGAAACTCCTTTGAAATGCTAACCTGCTATCCCACTGCCTTTTTAAGGCAAGAAACATGAAAGACATTATGAATCTTGCTACCCTATGGTATCTCTAGCTCATATGCCACCTCGCTTGTCCTTCTAATAACTCTATATGGCCCATAAAATCTAGGCTTTAGATTCTCTTCTTTGCTCCTCTTCAAGGAGGAATGTCTGTATGGTTGTAACCGTAGAAAAACCAAGTCCCCTACCTAGAAATTGCGCTCTATCCTCTACCTGTCTGCATAGACCTTCTGTTGGTTCTGAGCTGCCTGCAAGTTTTCCTTCACTGCCCATAGGATCCTTTGACTCTCCTCCACCCAATCTTTGGCCCCTAGAACCCTGCTATCCCCAAAAACAATATCCACAAAAGAGGGTGCATCGTATCCATACAATGCTCTAAAGGGTGACATCTTGATAGACATATGGTAAGTCGTGTTGTAACACTACTCACCCATGTGCATTGCTGCCCTCCCACATTGTTTCTCAGATACCCCTCCAACCATTTTTTGAAGATCTCTGTCTCTCCATTTGTCTATCTGTGCTAGCCGGTACTCGTGGCTAGCTCTGTTCCCACCAACCGAAAGAGATCATGCCAAAACGCGTTGATGAAGTGCCCATCTCTATCGTTGACTATCTGCCTGGGTAAACCGTGAAACCATAATACCTCTATGAAAAATAACTTTGCTACCTGTATGTCCTTGTAGTTCGTGGGTATGGAAAAGAAATATGCAAATTTGGTCACCCTGTCGACCACCACAAACATACAATGCTTGCCCCGCACTCGAGGAAGACCTGTAATGAAGTCCATAGAAATTCTCTCCCATTTCTGCTTCAGAATTGGTAGAGGCTGAAGTAACCCAACGGGGTGTGTCTTCTCGGACTTATTCTGCTGACGAGTCATGCACTCCTGGATGTGTTTCAGTACATCATCCTTGAGACCCTTCCATGAGAATCTCTCCCTGATCTGCCTGTAAGTTTTGAAGTACCCTTGATGCCCAACTGCAGGCGAATCGTGACACACCTTCAGAATATTCCCTTTCAAGGTAGTTCTGGAACCAAATAGATCTAGTCCTTGTAGAAAATGACATCATCTAGTACCCGATATCTATCACCAACCACTTGTCCATCCATCACCTCACAAGAAAATATGTTTTTGGAGTATTCCACCAACAAATGTGTTTTCCAATCTGTGCAAATATCCATCATCGAACAACATGTTGGACTCTTGGACAAGACATCTGCTACGACATTCCTCTTTCCCTTAACATACTCAATTTCAAAGTCAAAGGCTTGGATCTTCCAAACCCATTTCTGTTGTCTCTCACTGAGGTCTTTCTGATCCAGGAAACACTTGAGACTGTTGTGATCAGTCTTCACTACAAATCTGCTACCTACCGGATATTGCTTGAATTGGTTAAGGCATGCATGATTGATAGAATTTCCTTGTCGTAAATAGAGTAGAGTCTCTTTGACTCATTGAGCTTCATACTCTCAAACACAATGGGATGGCCTCCCTGCATCAAAACTTCTCCAATCCCCACCCCTGGTGCGTCGCACTCTAATACAAACGACCGAGAGAAATTTGGAAGCGATAGAACAGGGCATGTGCTCATAACCTCCTTCATTTTCTCAATTGTCTGTTGTGACTCCTATGTCCAATGAAAAACACCCTTCTTGGTCAAATCTATGAGCGGTGCTCCCAACTGTGAAAATCCCCTGACGAATTGCCTGTAGTAACTGCATAACCAAAAGAATCGCTTCAACTCTGTAGGTTCTTTGGTGTTGGCCAATCTAGAATGGCCCTGATATTCTCCTGATGAACCTGTACTCCCTGCTCACTGATGATATGCCCCAAGTACAATATTTCTCTCACCCCAGACTCACATTTGGACTCCTTGGCATATAATGATTGTGCCTGCATAATGCCCAAGACCTCCTCGAAATGTGCCAGATGCTCATCGTATGTCTTGTTGTAAATCAATATGTCATCGAATAATACCAAAAGGTACTTCCTCAACTGCCCTTTGAAGATGTGGTTCATGCAAGACTAGAAAGTGGCTGGTGCATTGGTCAATCCAAATGGCATGACCAAGAACTTAGAATGTTTGAAATGGCACATGAATGTTGTCTTCTCTATATCTTGCTCCTTGATGTTGATCTGATGATATCCTGATCGGAGATCAATTTTGGTGAATAAAACTGCCCCATGCAACTCGTCCATCAACTCATCTATGCACAAAATGAGGTACATGTTCTTGATCGTTTTCTTGTTAAGATATCTGTAATCAATGCACATCCTCAATGTGTCATCCTTGTTCAGTACTAGAACGA
>JASDQU011025269.1:15107-26789 GCA_032191745.1 Picea mariana | reverse complement strand
TATGAATATTTTTAATAAATATAATTTTTTCATTTTTTTGTGTATATGATCATACTCATTTAATATTTGTTCTTTCATCATTTATTAATATTTACCATGGTTATAAATGATATTTAATATTGGTGAATTGTGATTTTTTGATCGGCCAATTGCTCAAGATTGGGATGCACTACATTTATGCATTGCAAACAATCTTGACTGGATGAAGGTATGGATTGATAGATGTAAAGAAATTCATGGAGATAGGTTATCATGGAAAGAACTGTCTGAATTGGTTAGAGAATCTCATTGTAATGGACATTCTGATGTTACACAGAGGGAAATAGATTTAGCATATTGTTTGAAAGATGGAAAGGTAAGCAAATTCACCCATTTTATTCATTATTTTATATTATATTAATTTTACTGTAGGTGTGTTTTTTTTATATTATAATTTCCAAGTTATATTAAAAAATTATTATTATTTGACAATGCATATTTTACATGTCTAGCATATTGTAATTGAAACATCACAAGGCTATGTGGTGCAATGGTCTAAAATTTTGCATCAAACTGTTGGATGAAACCAGAAAAACTTCTGATAGTGGAATAATTGCAGTATTCTAGGTCACTAATGTTTCCTCTAGGAGTGACAGACATTCTCGAGAATCTGAAAATAGATAATACGGGTTTTTGAATGATATAATTGAGTGTGAATTTAATTCCTTCAATTTAGTTTTGTTCGATGTCAAATGGTATAGGTTACAAATGCATGAACATGATGAGGAAAGAACCATTATTCAACATGCCAATGGATTTCCAATGATTAAAACAACAATTTTTTAAAAAGCAAATGACCTCTACTTTTTTCCAAGTCAATGTGAACGAGTGTTTTACACAAAAGTTCCAAGTAAGAGGGATTGGTCATTTGTTGTTCTATATGATCCAAGAGGAAGGCCAGTAAAGTATATTGTAGATGAAAAAGATGATTTAGAGCTAGAGCATGAAGAATATGGGTCGACAGATGAAGAAGACAGAGAAGATGAACCAAGCGCAGGAGACAATGTGCCAATTATTGATGATGATATCAATGAAGATATGCTCGAAAATGACATTGATGATGATGATGATATCATCAATCCTTTCAACATTGTTTATGAACCAGATGTTGATATAGATGTCGAGTTGGATGATAAAGAAGAAGATACAGAAGAAGGATGATACAGATGTTGCGTTGGTCGATGAGGTACGTAACTAGATATTTTAATTTGTATGAATTATTCTCTTTACATAATTGTTTATGTGGGTTAATTACATGTTTTTAAGTTTTATTTCATTTTTGTTTTGGTAGTTTCTATGCATGATTACTATGTTGTTTTTGTATATTTTCTATTTTATAGATTAGGTATTAGGGAATTATGAGTGATGTGAGGGGGGGGAGGGGCCATATGAGCTTCCACCTTCACATGGTTGGCCTTCTTTAGTAGAGAATAAATTATTATCGAAACCAAGAGAAGTTCATTCATTCATATTTATACTCAAAGATCACTCACAGGCCCACTCTATATACCATCTCATCTCATCCTCATTTTGTTTTAATCTTCTGATCGGTTGAATTTTAAAGGAAACAACTATTAAAAGACATTGTACAAGGGCTAGAGTACATGATGGGAAACAGTGACTTGTGAATAGGGCCAACATTGAATTTTTTTCAAAATGTTTCTGTATGGACCGAAATTTGACATGGATACTCTATTCACATTTCACATGCACTGAAATTTGACATGGATAGTATGTTCCTCGTCAAATTTCAAGATAGTTCCGACGAAAATTCTATATAAGGGAAGTTCCATGTCAAATTTCAAGATAGTTCCGACAACGTTTCTATAGAAGGGAATGACAAATGATGACAATGAGAGGTGCAACATGATGAAAGTTGATGCAAATGTGGATGATCTCAAATATTATGTGGGTACATCATACATCCTTGAGTCTTGAAACCCTCCCATGTCATCAATGCATGTGTCTAGTCTAACCATGTCAAATTTTGATGCATACATGCACATATTGAAGAAATTTCAACGTTGGCCCAGTTCACTGCTCACTATGTGGGGTTGGTGCATGAAATTTGTGGTGGGTGAATTTAAGCTTCCGTGACATCAACTCAACTTGGTAATTCAATAATCAAACCCTCCTTAAGTATTATGTGGGGACATCAAACATCCTTAAGTATTATGATGGATGTTATGAGATCCTTATGTACTATGCGGGTTCGGTGGAATAAATTTGTGATGGGTGTATTGGAAGTTCCATGTCAAATTTCAAGATAGTTCCGACAATGATTCTATATAAGGGAATGGTGAATGATGACACTGAGAGTTGCAGCATGATGAACACTGATGAAAATTTGGATGATCTCAAAGATAATGTGGGGACATCATACATCCTTGAGTCTTGAAACCCTCTCATATCGTCAAGGCACGTGTCTAGTATAACCATGTCAAATTTCGAAGCATACAGGCACATATTGAAGAAATTTCAACGTTGGACCCATTCACAGCTCAGTATGTGGGATCGATGCATGACATTTGTGGTGGGTGAATTGAAGCTTTTGCGACATCAACGCGACTTGGTAATTCAATAATCAAACCCTCCTTAAGTATTATGTGGGGACATAAAACATCCTTAAGTATTGTGATGGGTGTTATGATATCCTTAAGTATTATGTGAGTTCGGTGGAAGAAATTTGTGATGGTTGTATTGGAAGTTCCATGTCAAATTTCAAGATAGTTCCGACAATGATTCTATAGAAGGGAATGACGAATGATGACAATGAGAGGTGCATCATGATGGACTTTGATGCAAATGTGGACGATCTCAAATATTATGTGGGGAAATCATACATCCTTGAGTCTTGAAAGCCTCTCATACCATCAAGGCATGTGTCTAGTCTAACCATGTCAAATTTTGATGCATATAGGTGCATATTGAAGAAATTTCAACCTTGGCCCCATTCATTGTTCACTATGCAGGATCGGTGCATGAAATTTTTTGTGGGTGAATTGAAGCTTCTGCAACATCAAATTGACTTGGTAATTCAATAATCAAACCCTCCTTAAGTAGCATGCGGGGACATCAAACATCCTTAAGTATCGAAACCCTCCCATACCTTCAAGGAAACAATCTAGTCTAGCCATGTCAAATTTCGACGCATACAGGAACACTTTGAAAAACTTTCAATGTTGGCCCCATTCACTACTCACTGTGTGGATTCGGTGGAATAAATTTGTGATGGGCGTAATGGAAGGTCCATCTCAAATTTCAAGATAGTTCCAACAATGATTCTATAGAATGGAATGACGAATGATGACAATGAGAGGTGCAACATGATGAATGTTGATTGAAATGTGGACAATCTCAAAGTTTATGTGGGGACATCATACATCCTTGAGTCTTGAAACCCTCCCATATCATCAAAGCATGTTTCTAGTCTAACCATGTCAAATTTTGATGCATATAGGAATATATTGAAGAAATTTCAAAGTTGGCCCCATTCACTACTCACTATGTGGGGTCGTTGCATGAAATTTGTGGTGGGTGAATTGAAGCTTCTGGGACATCAACTCGAATTAGTAATTCAATAATCAAACCCTCCTTAAGTATTATGTGGGGACATTAAACATCCTTAAGTATCATGATGTTTTTTATGAGATATTAAAGTATTATACGGGTTCGGTGGAAGAAATTTGTTATGGGTGTATTGGAAGTTCCGTGTCAAATTTCAATATAGTTCCGACAATGATTCTATAGAATAGAATGACGAATGATGGAAATGAGAGGTGCAACATGATGAACATTGATGCAAATGTGGATGATATCAAGGATTATGTGGGGACATCATACATCCTTGAGTCTTGAAACCCTCCCATACTGTCAAAGCATGTGTCTGGTCTAGCCATGTCAAATTGTGATGCATACAGGCACATATTGAAGAAATTTAAACATTGGCCCCATTCACTACTCACTATGTGGGGTCGGTGCATGACGTTTGTGGTGAGTGAATTAAATCTTCTGCAACATCAACTCGACTTGGTAATTCAATAATCAAACCCTCCTTAAGTATTATGCGAGGACATCAAACATCCTTAAGTATTGTGATGGGTGTTATGAGATCCTTAAGTATTATGCAAGTTTGGTGGAAGAAATTTTTGATGGGTGTATTAGAAGTTCCATGTCAAATTTCAAGATAGTTCTGAAAATGATTCTATATAAGGGAATGACGAATGATGACAATGAGAGGTGCAACATGATGAATGTTGATGCAAATGTGAACGATCTCCAAGATTATTTGGGGACATCATACATCCTTGAGTCTTGAAACCCTCCCATACCATAAAGGCATGTGTCTATTCTAACCATGTCAAATTTCTATGCATACAGGCACATATTGAAGAAATTTCAACGTTGGCCCCATTCACTGCTCATTATGCAGGGTCGGTGCATGACATTTGTGGTGGGTGAATTGAAGCTTCTACAACATCCATTCGACTTGTTAATTCAATAATAAAACCCTCCTTAAGTATTATGTGGTGACATAAAACATACTTAAGTATTGAAACCCTCCCATAGCTTCAAGGAAACTATCTAGTCTAACCATGTCAAATTTCGATGCATACGAGAACATATTGAAAAAAATTTAATGTTGGCCCCATTCATTGCTCATTGTGCGGGTTTGATAGAAGAAATTTGTGATGGGTGTATTGGAAGTTCCATGTAAAATTTAAAGAGAGTTATAACAATGATTCTATAGAAGGGAATGACGAATGATGACAATGAGAGGTGCAACAAGATGAACGTTGATGCAAATGTTGACAATCTCAAAGTTTATGTGGGTACATCATACATCCTTGAGTCTTGAAACCCTCCCATACCATCAAGGCATGTGTCTATTCTAACCATGTCAAATTTTGATGCATACAGGAACATATTAAAGAAATTTCAATGTTGGCCCCATTCACTACTCATTATGTGGGGTCGGTGCATGAAATTTGAGGTGGGTGAATTGAAGCATCTGCAACATCAAATTGAATTGGTAATTCAATAATCAAACCCTCTTTAACTATTATGCAGGGACATCAAACATCCTTAAGTATCGTGATGGGTGTTATGAGATCCTTAAGTATTATGTGGGTTCAGTGGAAGAAATTTGTGATGGGTGTATTGGAAGTTCCATGTCAAATTTCAAGATAGTTCCAACAACGATTTTGTAGAAGGGAATGACGAATGATGACAATGAGAGGTGCAACATGATGAACATTCATTCAAATGTGGACAACCTCAAATATTATGTGGGGACATCATACATCCTTGAGTCTTGAAACCCTCCCATACCATCAAGGCATGTGTCTAGTCTAACCATGTCAAATTTCGATGCATACAGGCACATATTGAAAAAATTTCAAAGTTGGCCATATTCACTGCTCACTATGTGGGTTCGATGCATAACATTTGTGGTGGGTGAATTGAAGCTTCTGTGACATCAATGCGACTTGGTAATTCAATAATAAAACCCTCCTTAAGTATTATTTGGGGACATCAAACATCCCTAAGTATCGTGATGGGTGTTATGAGAACCTTAAGTATTATGCGGGTTTGGTGGAAGAAATTTGTGATGGGTGTATTGGAAGTTCCATGTCAAATTTCAATATAGTTTCGAAAATGATTCTATATAAGGGAATGACGAATGATGACAATGAGAGGTGCAGCATGATGAACGTTGATGAAAATGTGGACGATCTCCAAGATTATTTGGAGACATCATACATCCTTGAGTCTTGAAACCCTCCCATACCATCAAGGCATGTTTCAAGTCTAACCATGTCAAATTTCGATGCTTACAGGCACATATTGAAGAAATTTCAACGTTGACCCCATTCACTGCTCATTATGTGGGGTCGGTGCATGACATTTGTGGTGGGTGAATTGAAGCTTCTACTACATCCATTCGACTTGGTAATTCAATAATCAAACCCTCCTTAAGTATTATTTGGTGTCATAAAACATACTTAAGTATTGAAACTTTCCCATAGCTTCAAGGAAACTATCTAGTCTAACCATGTAAAATTTCGACACATACGAGAACATATTGAAAAAATTTCAACGTTGGCCCCATTCACTGCTCACTGTGTGGGTTCGATGGAAGAAATTTGTGATGGGTGTATTGGAAGGTCCATGTCAAATTTCAAGATAGTTCTGACAATGATTCTATAGAAGGGAATGACGAATGATGACAATGGGAGGTGTAGCAAGATGAACATTGATGCAAATGTGGACGATCTCAAAGTTTATGTGGGGAAATCATACATCCTTGAGTCTTGAAACCCTCCCATACCGTCAAGGCATGTGTCTAGTCTAACCATGTCAAATTTCGATGCATACAGGCACATATTGAACAAATTTCAACGTTGGCCCCATTCACTACTCATTATGCAGGGTCGGTGCATCAAATTTGTGGTGGGTGAATTGAAGCATCTACAACATCAAATCGACTTGGTAATTCAATAATCAAACCCTCTTTAACTATTATGCAGGGACATCAAACATCCTTAAGTATCATGATGGGCGTTATAAGATCCTTAAGTATTATGTGGGTTCGGTGGAAGAAATTTGTGATGAGTATATTGGAAGTTCCATGTCAAATTTCAAGATAGTTCTGACAATGATTTTGTAGAAGGGAATGATGAATGATGACAATGAGAGGTGCAACATGATGAACATTCATGCAAATGTGGGCGATCTCAAATATTATGTGGGGACATCATACATCCTTGAGTCTTGAAACCCTCCCATACCGTCAAGGCATGTGTCTAGTCTAACCATGTCAAATTTCAATGTATATAGGTACATATTGAAAAAATTTCAAAGTTGGCCCCATTTATTGCTCACTATGTGGGGTTAGTGCATGACATTTGTGGTGGGTGAATTGAATCTTTTGCGACATCAACGTGACTTGGTAATTCAATAATAAAACCCTCCTTTAGTATTAAGTGGGGACATCAAACATCCTTAAGTATCGTGATGGGTGTTATGGGATCCTTAAGTATTATGTGGGTTTGATGGAAGAAATTTGTGATGGGTTTATTGGAATTTCCATGTCAAAATTTAATATAGTTCTGACAACGATTATATAGAAAGGAATGAAAAATGATGACAATGAGAGGTGCAGCATGATGAACATTGATGCAAATGTGGACGATCTCAAAGATTATGTGGGGACATCATACATCCTTGAGTCTTGAAACCCTCCCATACCATCAAGGCATGTGTCTAGTCTAACCATGTCAAATTTYGATGCATACAGGCACATATTGAAAAAATTTCAAAGTTGGCCATATTCACTGCTCACTATGTGGGTTCGATGCATAACATTTGTGGTGGGTGAATTGAAGCTTCTGTGACATCAATGCGACTTGGTAATTCAATAATAAAACCCTCCTTAAGTATTATTTGGGGACATCAAACATCCCTAAGTATCGTGATGGGTGTTATGAGAACCTTAAGTATTATGCGGGTTTGGTGGAAGAAATTTGTGATGGGTGTATTGGAAGTTCCATGTCAAATTTCAATATAGTTTCGAAAATGATTCTATATAAGGGAATGACGAATGATGACAATGAGAGGTGCAGCAAGATGAACATTGATGAAAATGTGGACGATCTCCAAGATTATTTGGAGACATCATACATCCTTGAGTCTTGAAACCCTCCCATACCATCAAGGCATGTTTCAAGTCTAACCATGTCAAATTTCGATGCTTACAAGCACATATTGAAGAAATTTCAACGTTGACCCCATTCACTGCTCATTATGTGGGGTCAGTGCATGACATTTGTGGTGGGTGAATTGAAGCTTCTACTACATCCATTCGACTTGGTAATTCAATAATCAAACCCTCCTTAAGTATTATTTGGTGTCATAAAACATACTTAAGTATTGAAACTTTCCCATAGCTTCAAGGAAACTATCTAGTCTAACCATGTAAAATTTCAACACATACGAGAACATATTGAAAAAATTTCAACGTTGGCCCCATTCACTGCTCACTGTGTGGGTTTGATGGAAGAAATTTGTGATGGGTGTATTGGAAGGTCCATGTCAAATTTCAAGATAGTTCTGACAATGATTCTATAGAAGGGAATGATGAATGATGACAATGAGAGGTGTAGCAAGATGAACGTTGATGCAAATGTGGACGATCTCAAAGTTTATCTGGGGACATCATACATCCTTGAGTCTTGAAACCCTCCCATACTGTCAAGGCATGTGTCTAGTCTAACCATGTCAAATTTCGATGCATACAGGCACATATTGAATAAATTTCAATGTTGGCCCCATTCACTACTCATTATGCAGGGTCGGTGCATCAAATTTGTGGTGGGTGAATTGAAGCATCTACAACATCAAATCGACTTGGTAATTCAATAATCAAACCCTCTTTAACTATTATGCAAGGACATCAAACATCCTTAAGTATCATGATGGGTGTTATGAGATCCTTAAGTATTATGTGGGTTCGGTGGAAGAAATTTGTGATGGGTATATTGGAAGTTCCATGTCAAATTTCAAGATAGTTCTGACAATGATTTTGTAGAAGGGAATGACGAATGATGACAATGAGAGGTGCAACATGATGAACATTCATGCAAATGTGGGCGATCTCAAATATTATGAGGGGACATCATACATCCTTGAGTCTTGAAACCCTCCCATACTGTCAAGGCATGTGTCTAGTCTAACCATGTCAAATTTCAATGTATACAGGCACATATTGAAAAAATTTCAAAGTTGGCCCCATTTATTGCTCACTATGTGGGGTTAGTGCATGACATTTGTGGTGGGTGAATTGAATCTTTTGCGACATCAACGTGACTTGGTAATTCAATAATAAAACCCTCCTTAAGTATTAAGTGGGGACATCAAACATCCTTAAGTATCGTGATGGGTGTTATGGGATCCTTAAGTATTATGCGGGTTTGATGGAAGAAATTTATGATGGGTTTATTGGAATTTCCATGTCAAATTTTAATATAGTTCTGACAACGATTATATAGAAAGGAATGAAAAATGATGACAATGAGAGGTGTAGCATGATGAACATTGATGAAAATGTGGACGATATCAAAGATTATGTGGGGACATCATACATCCTTGAGTCTTGAAACCCTCCCATACCGTCAAGGCATGTGTCTAGTCTAACCATGTCAAATTTCGATGCATACATGCACATATTGAAGAAATTTCAACGTTGTCCCCATTCACTGCTCACTATGCAAGGTCGGTGCATGACATTTCTGGTGGGTGAATTTAAGCTTCTACGACATCAAATTAACTTGGTAATTCAATAATCAAACCCTCCTTAATTATGATGCGGGACATCAAACATCCTTATGTATCAAAACCCTCACATACCTTCAAGGAAACTATCTATTCTAACCATGTCAAATTTTGATGCATACGGGAACAGATTGAAAAAATTTAAACGTTGGACACATTCACTTCTCATTGTGTGGATTCGGTGGAATAAATTTGTGATGGGTGTATTTTAAGGTCCATGTCAATATAGAAGGTATCGACGAATGATGACAATGAGAGGTGTAGCAGGATGAACATTAATGCAAATGTGGACGATCTCAAAGTTTATGTGGGGAAATCATACATCCTTGAGTCTTGAAACCCTCCCATACCGTCAAGGTATGTGTCTAGTATAAACATGTCAAATTGCGATGCATACAGGAACATATTAAAGAAACTTCAACATTGGCCCCATTCACTACTCACTATGTGGGGTCGGTGCATGACATTTTTGGTGGGCGAATTGAAGCTTTTGTGACATCAACTCGACTTGGTAATTCAATAATAAATTCCTACTTAAGTATTATGCGGGGACATCAAACATCCTTAAGTATCATGATGGGTGTTATGAGATCCTTAATTATTATGCAGGTTTGGTGGAAGAAATTTGTGATGGGTGTATTGGAAGTTCCATGTCAAATTTCAAGATAGTTCTGACAACGATTCTATAGAAGGGAATGATGAATGATGACAATGATAGGTGCAACATGTGAAAATTGATGAAAACGTGGACGATCTCAAAGATTATGTGGGGAAATCATACATCCTTGAGTCTTGAAACCCTCTCATACCATCAAGGCATGTTTCTAGTCTAACCATGTCAAATTTTGATGCATACATGCACATATTGAATAAATTTCAACGTTGGCCCCATTCATTGCTAACTATGAGGGGTCGGTGCATGAAATTTGTGGTGGGTAAATTGAAGCTTCTGCGACATCAACTCAACTTGGTAATTCAATAATCAAACCCTCCTTAAGTATTATGCGGGGACATCAAACATCCTTAAGTATCATGATGGGTGTTATGAGATCCTTAATTATTATGCAGGTTCGTTGGAAGAAATTTGTGATGGGTGTATTCGAAGATCCATGTCAAATTTCAAGATAGTTCCAACAACGTTTCTATAGAAGGGACTGATGAATGATGACAATGAGAGGTGCAACATGATGAACATTGATGAAAATGTGGACAATCTCAAAGATTATGTCGGGACATTATACATCCTTGAGTATTTAAACCCTCTCATACTGTCAAGGAATGTTTCTAGTCTAACCATGTCAAATTGTGATGCATACATGCACATATTGAATAAATTTCAATGTTGGCCCCATTCATTGCTCACTATGCGGGGTCGGTGCATGAAATTTTTGGTGGGTGAATTGAAGCTTCTGCGACATCAACTCGACTTGGTAATTCAATAATCAAACCCTCCTTAAGCATTAAGTAGGGAAATCAAAAATCCTTAAGTATCGTTATGGGTGTTATGAGATCCTTTAGTATTATGCGGGTTCGATGGAAGAAATTTGTGATGGGTGTAGTGGAATTTCCATGTAAAATTTTAAGATGGTTTCGACAATGATTCTATAGAAGGGAATGATGAATGATGACAATGAGAGGTGCAACATGATGAAAATTGATGAGAATGTGGATGATCTCAAATATTATGTGGGTACATCATACATCCTTGAGTCTTGAAACCCTCCCATACCATCAAGGCATGTGTCTAGTCTAACCATGTCAAATTTTGATGCATACATGCACATATTGAAGAAATTTCAATGTTGGCCCCATTCATTGGTCACTATGATGGGTCAGTGCATGACATTTGTGGTGCGTGAATTGAAGCTTCTGTGACATCAACTTGAATTGGTAATTCAATAGTCAAACCCTCCTTAATTATTATGCAGGGACATCAAACATTCTTAAGTATCAAAACCCTCCCATACCTTCAAGGAAACTTTCCAGTCTAGCCATTTCAAATTTCAATGCATACAAGAACAGATTGAAAAAATTTCAATGTTGGCCCCATTCACTGCTCACTGTGCGGGTTCGGTGGGATAAATTTGTCATGGGTGTATTGGAAGGTCCATGTCAAATTTCAAGATAGTTTCGACAATGATTCTATAGAATGGAATGACAAATGATGACAATGAGAGGTGCAGCATGATGAACGTTGATGTAAATGTGGACAATCTCAAAGTTTATGTGGGGACATCATACATCCTTGAGTCTTGAAACCATCCCATACCATCAAGGCATGTGTCTAGTCTAACCATTTCAAATTTTGAT
>JASDQU011025268.1:10988-28856 GCA_032191745.1 Picea mariana | reverse complement strand
AGTAACCATCAATGGTTACTAGCAGTTACACTGTGAGGATCAACATTAGCCCTCCGATCGTGCTCATTTTCACCTCCATCGTTGGATTAACTCTGATGGGTTCTTGTGTTATTTACTCGTTTCGTTCACATTCCTTATGATGCTGAGCCGAAGCGGCTCTTTAAATTCCTCCAATGGAATCCCTCTGCAATTGCCCGATCCACAGGTCTTGTTAACCTTCACGGCGTTCTACACTTAACCGTGGTTTTCCCCGACTTGATATCGGGGTTCGGGGTTTCGGACTTTACGCTGTCGAGAGTCGTTGTCCTCTCAAATCCCTGATTTTTTATGAGCTCCTTCTCTATGAGCTAGCCCCTACCGGCTATGCCCTGGTCCATAGGACCACATACCATAAGACCACAGCCTTATATCCCTCTATCAGGGTTTCGGCATTTTCAGTGTCGAGATGCACATGTACTCGGAACCCCCGATTCTCCGATCCTCGATGTGCTCCTTTCCCGAGCTTTGGCCCCTTTCAGCTACACAATGGTCCATGTGACCTGTTATCACGTGACCGCCACCATACCTCTCGTCAGGGTTTCAGGGTTTACGATGTCAATGTGCAAACGCCCCTTTGACCCACGATATGTCGATCCCCAACTTCCTCCGTACTCCTGACACGCATCCCACTGAATGGACGATTCAGATTCTGCATCAGGGTTTCCTCTAGGGATTTCCCTGATCCTTCATCCATGGGAATACCGATTTGCTGATCCCCGATACCCTGCTGACGTCACACGTGGTTTGACACATGTTAAATATTGCCACGTTTCACTCTGATTCGTGACTTGCATGTGCCTAAAGTGTTGAATCTGCCTGACACATGTCATGACCTGGTTGTGCCATGTGTCCCTAGCTGACGTGGTCTGTTGTCGTGAGTTGGATCGACGGACTAGATCACATGTTGATCCGACGACTCAGGTTCAGTCGAGATTTCTTTCATCACGATTTCGGGGTTTCTGTTGTAATTGTTCACGGGACTCGTGAAACTCTGATTCTCGATTCTCCGATGAAGCCTCCTGTCGCGCTTCTCCCAGTGGCGCCCTATCCCTGCCACGCGTCCTTCCAAATGGATTGTCCCGATTATGTCAGGATTTCGAGACTTTCAATGTCTCGGTTCTCATGACCTTGAGAACTCCGATCTCCCGATGGCTTATCTCCCTCACAGCTTCTGCAGATCTGACGGTTGTCAGCCTTTCGGGAAATTTGAATGGGATCCAACGGTTGTGGATCTTTGTCTTCCTTCTCCTCTGTAAACTCCTGTATCTCGAGCTTTGTTGCGCACGTTTTCCTCAACACTGTTCCTCCTAAGCTTTCACGTCCGAATTCCCAAGGGATTTTATCCTTCTTATGCTGCCATCTCCATTGTTGTACTTTCCATCAATGACAAGCATACACTATTTGTTAAACATTTTCCAACAGAGGTGTTGGGGTAGGATTCATAGAAGGACGAGGAGCATCAGGGATTAAGTCATACAGAGTATATGTTTGTGAATAAACGAGATCTAAATATTGAGCACAAATAATCACCTGCTCTTTAGTGACAACACCACCCATGGAAACATCATGGGCTATAGGACCAGTAAGTGATTTAGTAAACCACTTGGCCAACAGCTGGTCAGGAAGGGGAACTTTGATTAAGCATATTCTCCTCCTCCATTCATGAATATGATCAAAAATGTGAGTGGAAGAGGATTGTTTGAAAGAACTAAAAATTCAAGTTCATGTCTCGTAACTTATTGGCAATTGGTAATCTGGTAAGAAGGCCATGGATAGAGTATTCAAGTCAGTAAAGAAACCTCGTGGTAACTCGATGTACCATTTAGTTTCTGAACCCATAAGAGTTCTTTGGAAAAGACGTAATATTATAGAGTCATCCATCAATGAGTTAGACGAACACCAAATATGGAATGTCGTGACATGATTATTTGGGTCTTCTCCAGGTTGACCATCAAACTTAGGAATGTCATATGGTAATTTGGCCGGTATGATAGGCCAGTAAGGAGAATGCAAAATAGGATCATTCAAAATCCTAGATAAATCTGGTAAATCCAAAGTAGCAAGAAACGTCAATTGTCTATTCACTTGAGGAAACTGGTAGTTTTTAGGAGGTAATCTCGTGGGTATACCAGTAGGACCATAAGCAGTCTGCAAATAGTTAGATAGCCCTGACAGATTTGGTTGTGGAGGGTTTTGACCTACATAGCCAACAGAAGTTGATTGATTAGGGAAGCTTCCTTGTAAAGGAGAATTAGACTGAAAATTTGGACCCCAAGTAGGATTCATAGAAACTAGATGCAGTTTCTTGAGATTAGGGGGTACAAAAGCATTAACTTGAGGATGTTTCCCCCCGGATGGTTGTTGATTCCCTTGGAAAGGGAGAATCCAAGGTTTAGATTGTAACACATGTATACTTTGTCCATAAACTGGGTTATGTCTTCCAACTTGAGGTTGCCCCCCAACTTAAGGTTTCCCCCCAACTTGAGGTTGACCCCCAACTTTAGGTTGATCTCCAACAAAAATATGAAAACCAAAAGCGACAAAGTGATTGGTGCCTCCAACTGGATTGGAGCTACTAGGGCCAAGACAATTAGCTCCTCTGAGCGAAGGGGGAGGAGGAATGTATGGCCCTCCAGAGATAACCTAGGTGGGTGTAGGAAAAAAATTAGCAGCAGCATTGTACCTAGGTGGAATAAAAAGATTAGACCCTCTGGATGGATTCTGGGCAAGAATATCAATGGAAATATTCAAAGCACGATACCCAGGGGGGAGTGATAGATTTGATCTAAGAAGAAGTGGTGTTCCAATAGGATTTTGACTGATAACAACATTTCCAGTAGAAAAAGTCATAGCTTGTGGGACCATGGTAGAGTGGGCGATCTGGAGAGGAAGAATTGAGTGAGAATGAACCAACAATTGGTCTGAAACTATGACGACATTACTGGTTGTCCCAGTAAAATTATCTAAAGGTACCGTATAGGTAATAGAAGTCTCAGGAAATTGTGATGCCATAGGTTGATCAGGACTTATTCCTAGTGTGTCAAAAATATCGTGTCCCAAATAAGTTCCCCAAACAGAACGGAAAGGGATAGAGCTAGGATTAAAAATTCCAATAGTGTGAGCCAGGGTTCTAAATGATTGACTTTGAAAAGTACTAGATCGTCTACTCCAGACTTTGCATTAGGTCCAGTAGGTACTTCAATATTCTCGTCAACAACAAGTTCTCCCAATGAGTTCATATAGAGAAAATGTGGATTTTGTATAACACTCAATAACGGATTTACGGGAAGTCTGAATGCCTCTAAATAAGCCGAACAAATTCTGAATCCCTCTAAAGAATTTGAAATTCCAATCTCAGAGGCTACTTCGTTATTGACTGCTCCCTCGGGAGATCCCTCTAGTGAGTTAGGAAGCAAAGGGATGTAATCTTTTGGATATTCTAGAAGTATCCCTTGCATCCTACGTGAACGGTGAGGGCTGATGTTGGCTGCATCAAATAAAGAATGAAACAAATCTATGGCCAACTAGAGAAACAAACAACACTCACTAATAAAATCTAGAAATCAAACCAAGAAAACAAACCTTCTTATTTCAAAGTCACTAGTTGGTGATGAAATCCAAAGTCATGAAATCAAGACAAGAAGGGGTTGGGATAAAGCGGGTGGAAAAGTTACGTTAACGACCTGCTTAACGGACTTATGCCTTGGTGCAATCTCCCACACATAATCGTGGGTATACCCTCCAAGGAGTCCGAGTGAGTTTGGACAACGTTGATTCCAGGTACCGTGAAGACTTTCCCCTCCACATTCACCTCGTGTAAATACCCTAAAGAGATAGGCCACTAAGGTTACCAATTACTACAATGATGTCTGGGGAAACAGACGACAGTCTGATCCACGCGCAAAGGCAGGGTATCTAAGCCCGAAATCAACTGGAGAAGGTTCCCACAGGATTTTATTCTCAAGTGACCCCCAATAATACATGCAATATCTACACCAAGACCAACAAGGCAGGGTGAGTAACTCTTCCAGTCTTAATGCGACCTCTGGTTTGACCCTTGTGTTAGAAGGGCTTCCTAGGACAAAATGCAGCAACTGGATTTGAACTCTCCCTATCACAAGATACTATTGTTTGTTTTGATACTTTGGAGAGTGTTCCTTTCAACCTATTCCAAAGCGTTAACCTAGCTAATGTTGGTGTAGATAATTTCTAGAAAATAAAATTTTCTAATAAATTTTAATATTATGATGTATTTTAAAGAGGTTGTTGCTTACTCAAAAGGGAGATGGAGATGAAACTAATGATATGTATGACCTTAAACCAATAGAATGAAATAAGATATTATTATGCAATCATTTAATTCGATGAACTCTGATTGCAACAGGGAGAAGGTATCTTTCTTTGAAATACAAAAGCTATGAAACACAATTTCTCAATTTTTGAATGAACAAAATTCCAAATAATCAAAAGTTACAAAATTTTCCAATTTTCTCTTACAAATATTTGAATGCAAAAATTTTCTTGTGAAAAAATACTAAAAATAAGAATGATTTTCAGTTCTTCCTTTCTCAAATTAGATCAGAGATGCAATAAAATAAATAAAACGTAATCCAAGAAAATTAACACACTCGCAACACTATTCCCAAGTCAAACTCACTATGTAGACAAAAATAAAACGACAAGAAAACTCTTTGTCAAATGAAAAAAAAAATGTTTCTCAATCTTATAATAATCCAAAACGTAAAAACAATTCAAATAAATCAAATATCATTTGTCAAACAAGCACTCAAGATCAAGACCTGGAGATTATACCCTTGTGACAAAAAAACAAAAGAAAAACTTGCAAAATTTACAAAGAAAAACTTTCAATTACTGAAAATCAATCAAATGAAAGCTTCAAACTTATAAATAAATCATCCACAAGTGTCAGAAGTTCATCCCAAGCAGTTGAGACAAGACTGGGTAGGAAAAATAAAAATGGTTGGCTTCAACAATTCCTATAGGAATCGTCACAGGTGGTAGTGGAGCATAGTGCGACGATCTAGGGTCGTCACATGTTGCCAACAAGGTACAGTGTGATGTCATTGCACTAGCATGCACCAGTAGAGTGTGACGTCAGATGATCATCGCAGTCTGTCTATAGAGTACAGTGTGACAATCTCTGAACATAAGAAACAAAATAAGAAATCCAAAAAATTTTATTGAACTTCCAGACCCAGGGAGTCTAGATGGATCACCCACAGACTTAGAGAATGAATTTAACTAAAGGAAGGCGGGCTAAAAGAAAATAAGAGACAAAAAACCAAAAACAAGTCGTATCTCCGGTATGGCCACCAATTGTTTTATTGGACTAATCGGTAAGTGTGGACACAAACAGATCTCCCTAGTTTCACCCAAAACTAGAACAAAACATAACAGAATATAAGACTTTCCCTAGGCTTTAATTATCGAGTTTACTAACTAACAAGAGATGGAAAAAATACCTTTTAAATGTCATTTCCCCTTTCCATTTTCATCCTCACTCCATTCCAATATCATGTGATATTGAACCTGTAAATAAACACAAGCCAACAAAGTGAAAGAAACAAAGTATTCTCAACAAAAGCCTATGTATGTGATCAAGGAATCATACAATAAAATGACACTAATTTTATGGGAAAGAAACATATTGTTGTATCATATTAAATAGAAAGTGGAGAATACAACCTATGAATTAATGTCGCGAGGTCCTCTTTCAATGGCCCTTTTTTCTAACACACACACTTTTTCTCCAAATCCTTTGAATGAAGAAGATCCACAAGGTAGCTTGTAGAACTAAAGAAAATCTCTCAACAATAATCTGAAGTAGAAATCTCCATACAAATCTTAGCCTATTCAACCTTAGCCATTTTTATAAGAGATCCTTCTTTATATAGGGTGAAAGAAGGATGGATGAGGATATTACGATGATCCCACCAAATCATAGAAGCGAGTAATATCCAAGCCGATCGAAGGCCACCTCATATTCTAGAAGATTCCCTTCTAGAACATTCGTGAAGTTTGACTTTTCCTTTTCTTTTAGCATCATCGCACCCTATGCACAAGCATCCTATGGAGACATCGCAATCCAGCTCTAGGGTAGAGTGCAACGATCAGGCATCGTCGCACCCCATGCATATGGTAGGGTGTGACGAAATTTTTTGATATGGCTTTTTAGAAAGAAAAGCAAATCACTTTTCTCATGGAGAAAGACTCTTTTGTTTTTTCAGGGAACATGAACACATGTTGTCAGTGGATCACTAGGGTGACCAAAATAATTTGTAGCAGGCATGGTTCTAGGGGGGGAGATGGTCACAGGGGGAGCATGAGTGATATGACTTTAGTATTGCATTTGAGTGTTTCCATCAATGCCAAAGGGGAATATTGTTGATTATTTGGGTTGGTTTTCATTGATGTCAACCCTTGAAGAAAGTCCGGTAGAGAATTCTAGTAGCACAAAGGTTTGGGTAATGGACCCGCATTTGTTTGATGTAT
Organism: Picea mariana; assembly: GCA_032191745.1. Classification (NCBI taxonomy): domain Eukaryota; kingdom Viridiplantae; phylum Streptophyta; class Pinopsida; order Pinales; family Pinaceae; genus Picea; species Picea mariana. The sequence goes on along the minus strand of JASDQU011025268.1, from coordinate 22,304 downwards.
AATGGTATGAGTTTTAATATATTTGAAGGTAATACTATTATATATGGATAGTACATGTCATGCCATTTCCGATGGTATGTGGAACGTCACATAACTCCTCATGGTTATAGAGTTATGGCCATGTGAAGTTGGAGAACCCTCATAAGTCATCTAGAAGCCCAAAAAGGTCAAAGTAGTCAAAGTGATTGCAAAGAAGAAATTATTTAAATAATAAAGTGAAGTGATGAGTGTACTATAAGTCAAAGTGGATACAAAATAAATTATTTAAATAAAAATTTAATGGAGAAATTACTAAGTGGACAAGTGGTTAGAAGTGGGTTAGCCCTAAAATAAGGAAAGTGGTTTAAGATGGTTAGAAGTTAACCCCTTCAGGAAGCTACATGAAAGTATAAATAAGAGGAAAAGGTCTCTCATTTAATCACACTTGAGAATATTGAATATCTACAAGTGACTGAGGTAACCAAAGCATATCTAAGGCAAATTTCATAGGGAAGGTGAAGTAAAGAACGTTGAAATTCAAGGGACGTTAAATTCTTTTAATGATGCTTTCGAAGGTATGTTATTTACAGGTCATCTCACCATTTTCACAATAATTTTTTTTCTATAATGATTCAGACCACGAAATATGGAGTCCATTGAGGAAACATATCCAAGTAGTTGTGATAAAAATTTCAGCTTGTGGGTTGTTGTATATTCGGAGTTACACTCCGTGGAAAATAGGGTTTGTGGCTAGTCCTGAAACTAATCTAAAACAGGTGTTTCGGGTAAAAACATCATAACTTCTTCATAACATATCCAAATTCAGTAAGATCAAATGTATTGGTTAGAGTACATTATTTAGTATTCTGTGAACCATTTTTTTATCCACACAACAAACATTCCATGCAAGGAACGCTATACAAGTTAGCTCCCTAGGATAAGCCAAAATTCAACAAGGTATGGCATTTTTGCTATAACTCCTTTTCTAAGAGGTTCCAAGTAGTGAAACCTAGAGTAATTGCATAAAATACACTGAAAAACATTGTATATTTTTTTCATATCTTTATTCATTACAGGTACATAGTTATGATTATTTCAATTTAGGGTTGTTGACTAATCCAAAATTAGTCACATGAGACTAAAGTAAAGTTTGATGAAAATGCTATTCTCTTGTTGTTAAAGTTAAGGAGGGTTTGCAGGTATGTGATCATATACACCAGGTCTGTTACAGAGTTACAAATCATATTTGGATGATGAAATTGATGAGCAATTTTGGTTGAGGTACATGTTGGGTACAAGTTTGAGACAAGTAGTTGATGAGTTGGCGCATACATGAGGTGTATAGTTGATGATGTTGGTACATCTTGATGAATCATGGTTGATGAGTAGTTGATGCATGATTTGTACATACTTGGTACATGGTTGGAGGAATTTTTTAGTAGTATTATTGACACGTGGTTTATGCATGATGTAGCATATGTGTCTTGGTATATTATTAGAAGCACATATTGATCTTGGTGATGATTATGAGTTGTTTTATTATATTTGGTTGATGCACATCTTGGTGATATTGTGCATATGGTTGAGATTTGTCTTGGTGATTGATCTTGGTGAGTAGGTCTGATTTGGTTGATAATATTGATGAGACAGGTTGTTGTGATAGGTTGTTTGGACAAGTTATTGTGACAGGTTATTTGTAGAGTTTTGGCACATGGTTGATGCATTTGTTTCTAGTACAGGTTGAGGTACAGGTTGATGTATGGTACATGTTGGCACAGGTTATTGGCATAGGTTGTTACAGGTTGTTTGGTGCAGTTTGATTGGTACAAGTTTATAGCATTATATCTGACAATGATAGTGTGACAGTGGTTCCATCATTCTACTTATATTTTAGGGCAATTAGATGGAGCAAGGACATGCGGTTCTAGCCACCTTCCAGTTGTAGCCAGAGAACATAGGGGGTTGTATTCTCCTTCTGGTTGTAGCTAGAGAATTGGGGAGTTAGAGCTTCCCTTAGGTTGTATCCTGAGAAACTAGGGGGTTGGAGCCTCCTTCCAGTTGCAACTAGAAAACAAAGGAATTTGGTGCTTCCAATGAATGTAACTCTTAAAGACATATAAGAAAAAACATTATTTGGTTTTCTCCCACTTTGGGTTTCCACGTAAAAACATTGGTGTACTATGTATGTGTATGATTGTTCATTTGTTCATTTTGTATTTAATATGCAACTATTGGATTATAATGATACATTGATATAACACTTGCATTTTCTGGTTAAAAAGGATTAAATTTCTCTGTTACTGGTTCAAGTACAAACATAGTCGATATGGGATTATGACCATAGATTTAAGGATGTGATGGGTAGATTAACTTTCTAGTTCCCATATCATAAACACCAAGAATGGTTTATTGTGGGGATTCTGCCACACATTTGTAGGCCATTGATCTAGCAAAAGGTTGCATCGCATCCTAAGGCACTAGATATTGCAATGAAACTAGAGTCATATCAGGTGGTAGACAGTGGAGGAATGACACAATTTCACACACAGTTGGTTGCATTAATAATTCATCTGGCAGAACTGACAAAGGGAAAGGAAAAACATGACTAAGTCTAGTGTGCAAAATATAGGACCGAATTCCATCAAAAGGATGAATGCCTAACATTCATGTAATATTTGGAGACAGGAGCACCAAATCCATTACTAGGAGGATGATACTGTGAGATATGTAATAAATGGGGCCAACACCCAATTGAGTGTCCACTACTACATAAGTTCTAGAGTACGCCAGAGAACTTATTTTTCAACTTTTACAAATCTGTAGGACATGAGGAGAAGAATTGTTGCATGTTCAACTTAATGAAGGAGTGAAGATCGGATATGTACAGGATCCAGGAAGAGAATGTTGTAGTAGAAGTGGGGGGTCCACAATACAACAATCAAAGAGGTTTCAATCAAGGGAACATAGGAAAATTTGGCCGAGGTTGAGGTGGAGGGAATTTTGGAAGAGGAGGAAGAGGACCGATTATATGTTACAACTATAATCAACCTGGAAAATTGGCCCATGACTACTAGAATCCATGTATAACGTGCACATATTGCAGATCACTTAATCATTCAATAGAATATTTTCCCCAACTAGTTGCGAAGTGGCAGGCCATAGGAAACCAAAACCCGAATCTGAATCTGAATGTGTAGATGATATCAGTCAAAAGGCGTAATGAAGGACCCATAGTATGCATTTTCATGTGCAGAGGAGATAGAATAGGGACAAATAGGGAAGATGTAGGAAATCATATGGAACAATGGGTAATAAATTTAGCACGACCCATACCATCCTTTGATCCTCGGTAAGAAAAGGAGACATATCATAGGATAAGGAAAGAAGTACTCAGAACGGATTGGGGAGCATTGACATAAGTGGAACCTCATGAAGAAGATCGCGCAATGCCAGAGAAGCCAATATTGAAGGTAAATATGCTAACTGAATTCTTGAGAAATTGTGTAGAGATAATCAAAGATGAGGTTGTCCTCAGTAAATTATATGATATGACTGGTCACTGTACAAGAGGAAGGGGAACTATTGTCGCACAAAGGATGGTAAATCAGGTATTGTGCAAGAAGCAAACCAATGGAGAATTCAGATTAAGTGCATAGATTGGAGAGTATGACGTGGATAATATTATTTTGGACTTAGGTTCTGACATGAACGTGTTACCTAAGAAGATATGGAAGTTGATGAGAAAAAACAATTTGGTGTGGTCTCCTATTCAACTCAGGCTAGCGAATCAGCACAAAATATTTATGATTGGTCGGTTGACAAGAGTACCTGTGAACATAGATGGGGTGCATAGCATGGAAGAATTTTAAGTTATTGAGATTATGGACGACAGTCAACCATATCCATCACTGATGGGACTAGAGTGGAATTTTGATAACCAAGTGATCATCAACTTGAAGAGGAGGGAGATGATTTTTTAAGTTGGATATTGGAAATCCACTACTCCCTTGGACCCATCATAAGAAAATAGATACATAGAACCAGCAAGAGGGAATCACATTGACAATTTATATAACATGATTGTGTGGATGGAGGATTCTGTCAACCCAACAGAATATGGTGCATTGAGTTGGAAAAGTATCAGTTCATGTGCATCATATTATGAATAATTTCTAGAGCATTGGCAATGGAGAATGCATGAAGTGTCAACTAGACGATGTGCATTCATTACTCTATCTTTGCGTTGGATTGGAACAAATCTATGTAACCCACCAAGGTATGATGGATTAACTTATATAAGTATGTTTTTCAAAACATTTGAGTTGCGGGTACCTGAACAACAAAGGTTGTTAGCACTGGATGTGGTATTAAAAGAAACTCCGGCCAGATGGTGGGTTGAACACAGAGAGGGAATGAAAGACTGGTTGCAATGCAACAGACTAATGAAAATATGGTTTGGCATGGAGGGAGAGAACATTATGCAAAAATATGCATGGGAGAGTGACCCAATAGGTCAAGGCTTTGTGGGGTTCAGTACCAGAGACAGAGTGGATGTACTAATTTATCCACACACTAGACACAATTTCAAAGAACTAGTATTTGGAGTTGGAAATGCACAAGGAGACAACAATATGGGAAGAATTGATCCAGAGGTTCAAAATAACATTTATATTTGAACATGAATCTCCATCCATACATGCGGCACTACAGGTGATTCGAATGAAGATATTCTCAGAAGAAGAGACGATGGAAGTAGTACCAGTATGCAATGAGAACAACACAAAGATGATTGTGCATGAGCTACTGTAATTCTATAATGTAGCCAAGGAAGAGTATGATGAAGAGGATCCTAGGAATGTACATATACCTGAGACATAAGGAGAACGAGCCATAGAAGGATCAGAACTCGAATCCACCACATATACACAGGCGATTGGAATTTTGTTAGGACATGTAGTGTGCAAACATGGACTATTGGTAGATCCATCTAATATTGCAGTCATTTGGGAGTTATAACCACCTACATCAATCAGACAGATGAGGGATACATTGGGTCATACAGTTTATTATATGAAATTTATCAAGGGATATACGTAGATCAGGACGTCGATGGAGAAGTTACTAAAGAAGGAAGCAAGGTTTCAATGGAATGAATACTGTCAGAGGGGGTTGGACACCCTAAAAAAGAAGTTGGTGACCGCACTGAATCTAATGTTTTCATATTGGAACAAAGAGTTTCATATAAACGTGGATGAATCATCCATAGAATTGGACGCATTTCTATCCCATCCAGGAGAAGGAGACATAGATCACCCGATTTCTTTCACAAGTAGGAAGTTGTCTATAGCAGAGAAGAACTATACAACCATGGAATGGGAAGGATTGGAGATGGTCTATGCACTACAAAAAATTAGGCATTATCTATTGGGGTCTCACTTTAAGATGTATACAGAACATTATGCATTAAAATATTTATCCAACAAGCTAGTGTTGGGGGGAGAATATGAAGGTGGCTCTTATTATTTCAGGAATATGAATTTGAATTCATAGTGAAACCAGGGAAGTTGAATGCAGGAATAGATCATCTATCACACATATTGTCAAGGGAAGATGCAGGAAATTTAGATGACAGCTTCCCAAATGCATAGTTATTTGTAGTAAGGATGGTGGATAATTATTTCTCGTACATCATACAATTTCTAAACTCAGGCATGGCTCCATCCAAGATGATTGTAGTACATAAGAAACAACTGGTAGTGAAAGAAGCATATTATCCATTGATTGCGAGGAACTTATACAAGATAGGTGCATATGGAATACTAAGACATTGTGTGTGGGAGCATGAAAGGTTAGTAATACTTGAAAAAGAACATGATGGAATTGTTGGAGGAAGTTGCGCAGGGAGAGAAACTGCACATAATATTTTGTGCGCAAGGATTTGGTGGCCAACACTTCACAAGGACGTGAAGGAATACTATCAGTCATTTGATGTATGACAACACATGGAAAATCCATCTAGGAGGGACAAAATTCCTTTGAATCCATAGGTTATGTTGCAAGAATTTGAGAAATGGAACATAGAATTTGTGGGGGCAATCAACCCACAAGCAAGAAGATCATGGGAAAGGTACATCATTACTGTGACAGAGTATTTGAAAAGATGGGAAAAAGAAGTCCCTGTTATAAATTGTAATGCGGAAACTGTTGCACAATTTTTGTTTGAAAATGTAGTCACAAGGTTTGGATGTCCATGCATATTACTTAGTGATCAAGGGACACATTTTCTAAACAAAAAAAATTCATCATTAACCGAGGAGTTCAAGATTCATCACCAAAAGAGTACCCCATATCACCCTCAATCCAATGGAATCGTGGAATCTTTTAACAATATTTTGGAGAATTCCTTGAAAAATATTTGCAATGTAGGGAGAGACGATTGGGACTTGAGAGTTCCTACAGTATTATGGGCTTACAGGACTACAAGTAAGAACTTGACAGACATACACCTTTTAGGTTGGTCTATGGAAAAGAAACAATAATGCCAATGGAGCTTATTCTTCCTATATTTTGCATTGCAGCAATCATAGATTTATCAAATATTGGCGCAATAGAGAGTTTGGCATAGTTAGTACAACTTGAGGAGGATCGTTTTTTCATAGGATTCCATCAGCATGTTCAGAAATCTAGAGAGAAGGCCTGGCATTATTGACACATTAAACATAAGAAGTTTCAAGTTGAAGATTTGGTACTACTCTATGACAACAAGTATATGACGCATCCATGGAAGTTTCAAATGCACTAGTTAGGACCTTATGTGATTCAAAAACTAACAGAGATATGTGTTGCACAGTTGGAAAGCTTGAATGGAGAAGTCTTGGAAGGTATGGTGAATGGAAGTCGGATGAAACTCTATAGAGACGAACGACATGATGTGTAGTAAGTTGAGTTGTGTCGGAATACTTGTATTATAGTAGTTGTATCATAGTAGGAAAGAAAAAGAAGGAAAAAAAAGAAAATGTAGATATAGGGAAAAGAAAAAGAGCATTCAAGTACCAAGGCATAAGAACGTGCACAAAACAAATGGTTATCACACATCAGCATAACTGCGCCAAACTAGGATACAAGAGACAGATGAGACAGACGGTGATGCGTAAAGATACAACAAAATCAACCAATGCACATTTTTAAAATAACAAGACCGTTAAAATCATTAAAGCATGGAAATGACGGTTACAAAGCAAGAGTGACAGGTCATAAAAGCATTGTATAAGTCTTAAATGGGAAAATCCACCAGAAATCATGACATATCGGCAGTAGGAGCCATAAATCACACGATGGATTTAGTAATAAAGAAGCATTTAGTTAAACAATGCATCAACCAAGGTGATGGATGGGAAAAGTTAGTTAAGGTGAGATGACACAGGTACAGTTGGCTCGAAAGCACAAAAATAGCAGGAAGTTGTTAAGTCTAAACCATTGTTACATGCAAGTGGGAGAAAATAGAGTGAACTAGATTGAATATGATGATAGAGTCAAGCCATCAGAGTCTATCTACAGTGACCTACCAAGAGACATAGAGCTAATTCTAGGAACCAATCACAGGAAACAAATGGCACCGCCGAGAGTTGGAGGATCGTCTGCTGCAGCCAAAAAAAAACAAAACAATAAGAAGTATCATTGTTAGGGACCTAACCTACCTAACCCCTCAAGTGGGTAGAATAATAGATTTCTATGTAATAAAGGTCAATATTAATAAGGCCTAGAAATAAGGAGGAATAATTCAAATGTAAGAATACCTAATAGAAGCTTCCACTTCTAGAAGGATCTTCCTCTAGATTGTTATTTTGGATAAATAGATTTAGTATAAATATGAATAGAGGTATGAGAAGTTTTTTCTTGGATATTATTGTAATATAGCTCTACTCTGTTGGAGTTTTCCCCCTCGAAGAGGCAAGTGAACATTTCTCTCAGTAATCAAAGTGCTCTTTCTGGTGTTATTCTGGTATTATTCTGGTATTATTGTGGTATTTTTCTGGTTATATCATTGTTTCTATGCCATTTCTAGCTAATTATTTATGTTTTGCATACTATTTTATATCTGGAATACTAAAAGTGTTATGAGAGAACCTTCCTCGGCAGAAAATTGTGGGTTAATTTTTTTTCAAGGTAGAGACGTATTTTGGCGTCTTAAATCTACAAAGATCTGTCTTTACGTGTATAAACCCACATTCGTGGATTCATACACGAAATAAATACAAGTGATACATAATTGCACATATGTTGTCCACCCTTGTAACCTGTGTTGGTACCCCTTCGAGTGGTAGTGCATTAGACAACACATGTATGTGGATCGAGCTAGATCTCTTGAAGCTCTCCATAGATAAACCAATCAGCATTTTGACTGCTATAGTGCCACTGAAAACAACACTTGAGAATATACTCTTTAGTACCTAGGTAATTGGGTAGTATGACTAAGGGCATGGTCTAGCCTCCTTAGTTGGTGCCCTAAGATAGTGGGTCGAGTACTACTGTTGGACCCCGAATGTATATCAGAGAGCTATGGCAAGTAAAACCCTTGTATGCAGAACCCTTGAATACCCTAACCCTTGGGACAAAAAAAAAAAAAATCAAACAAGATCTATTGTCGTGCAACTGTGTCTTTTGCATTTGGGTTGTGAAATTACTACACATTTCTTCCTATTAATCATTTGGGAATTGCATCCCTACAATATTCTTCAGGCCGGAGTATAACTCTGCAGAAGTAAAAAAAAAATGGTATAGTGGTCCCATCGACACACTTATTTGGTACCTATTCCATTATATTCCCCTTTTCTCCCTGATCATAGCCATACCATTCATTTTTAATCCTTTTTGTTTCAGTGGACCCGACCCCTTCCCAGTTTCCCTATTTTGCTTCTGATTCCATTATATTTCCCTTCTCACACTGATCATCATGGTACCTATCACTTATAATTCCTTTTTCGTGGTCCCACCCGCCTATTTTTCTTTACCCACACTTCCCCTTTCCAAATGCCCACCACTCGCAACCAAGAACTCCAAGATTCCGTAAATCAAGCCCGTGCCTTCATCGAATAGATGACATCTGAGATTGTCTCTACCAATACCCTCATTGAAAAAGTAGAGCACAAATTTGACACCATGGAAGCCAAATTCACAACCCAATTTATCTCCCTCAAATATGCTATCAATCAATTGTTGAACCTCCCTACGGGTCCTTCCTCATTAGACCAACCTGATGTTGTTGATTCCTCACAGTCTTTTCATTTTCAATCCCACTCCTTTCATCGGAAACCCTATATTCCCCAAGTAGAGGTCAATAATTTTGATGGCTCTGATCCTATGAGTTGGGTCACTAAAATGGAGCATTATTTTTCTCTGCATGGTATTACTAATGAATTGGAAAAACTTCGCTATGTTGTCCTCTATCTAGATCCTGAATGCTGGAAATGGTGGCAATGGAATAAAAATTCACATCAGGGGTATATTTCTTGGACCCAATTTGTTGCAGAGTTCTATGCTCGCTTTGATACTGATACCCACTATCTTGGTAATTTGAACAAGTTGAAAGAGTCAAGAACTGTGGAAGACTTTATCACTGCTTTTGATAATTTAGCCTTTCAAACATAGGGAATTTCATATGCGTTCTTGCGTGAATGATTTATCAATGGCCTCAAGGATGAAATCCGATATCAGGTTCTCATGGCTCGCCCTCAGACTTGGTTGGAAGCTACTACACATGCTAAAGAGGCCCAAAAGTTGTTTTTTCCCAGAATAAAAAACCATCTTTTGTTCCTCTCCCTCGACCCACTAATCCTAACCCCCCTGTCACTCCCCTCAAGCTCCAGAAAATAACTAGGGATGAAATGGATAAATGTCAATTGAAGGGTCTTTGCTATAATTGTGATGAAAAATATTTTCTAGGGAAAAAGTGTAAGGAACAAAAAAATTTTATGGCCATTTTCGAAGATGTTCCTGAAGATGATGTGACAATTCCCTTGTTGACGATCCCTCCCTTCCCGATGCTACCCAAGAGCCTGTTGACCCACTTGAATTTGACCTACTTATTTCTTTGCATACCCTCACTGGATTCTCTGCCCCACAAACCCTCAAGCTCATTGGCTATATTAATCATAGGAAGGTCATCATCCTTGTTGATAGTGGTAACACCCATAATTTTATTCATCGTCGCATTGCCCAGGAAACCAATTGTTATATTTGTGTTGTCAAAAAATTTCAAATTATGATAGCCAATGGTGGTTCCATGAAATTTGGTGGGCATTGTGAAAATGTTTGTCTTCAAATTGGACATTACCACCTGAAATCTCATATGTTTTCCATTTACATGGGTGGTTGTGACATTGTGCTAGGTCATGAATGGTTACACACTTTGGGTTCCATTCTTTTGAATTTTAATGAATTAACCATGCAATTCCAATAGGAGGGACAAAGGTATCAATTCCAAGGTGTCGCAGCTAGTTCTCCTAAGATCACTAGTTCCCATTGCATGGAAAATCTCCTCAAGAAAGGACACTCCGATATTATTGCTCAACTCCATTCTATTCAAGTCGTTGACACACCCTCTGTGCATCTTGACCTCCAAGCTATCCTTTCCTTACATCAAGGATTTTTTTCCACCCCTCAAGGACTTCATCCTTCTCATGGTGCTCATGATCATTCCATTCCCCTTGTTCCTAGAATTCTTCCTCCTAATGTTCTCCCTTGTTGTCATCCCTTTTCCCAAAAGAATGAAATTGAGAAAATAGTGCAGGAATTGCTCCAAGTGGGTGTTATCCACCCCAGTACCAACTCTTAATCTTCCGCTGTGGTCATGGTACTTAAGAAAGAAGGTACTTGGAACATGTTTCCTAACTTTCGTGTCCTCAATAAACTCACCATCAACGACAAGTTTCCCATTCATGTCATTGACTATCTCTTAGATGAGTTGAGTGGTTCTCAGTACTTCACTAAACTTGATCTGTTTTTTTGGCTATCGCCATATACGTATGTAAGAAGCTGACATACCCAAGATATCCTTTCGCACTCATGAGGGTCACTATGAGTTTTTGGTCATGCCTTTTGGCCTATGTAATTCCCCCTCCACCTTCCAAAGCCTCATGAAACATGTCTTTCATCCTTTTCTCCGTCATTTTGTATTAGTTTTCTTTGAGGATATTTTCATCTATAGAAAAACTTGTCAATCCCATATTTCCCATGTGGATCAAATTCTCCATCTACTCTCTCAGCACCAACTTTTCCTCAAAGGCTCTAAATGTTCCTTTGGTGCCTCAGAAGTAGAGTACTTGGGTCATATTGTTG
>JASDQU011025267.1:65994-76988 GCA_032191745.1 Picea mariana | reverse complement strand
ATGTGGGATGACTCATGGAGGTGAGAATGCTACTGGTTGATGGTACCTAAATGCAATGGAGGTGAAGGTACCACAGAGCTAGGTGTGGAGATCCTATGGATAAACGTAAAGGGGTATAACTGGGATATGTAGATGTTTATAGAGGTGTAAGTGTATTCCGGTTTAGAATGTATACCTGAAGGGGCAATAATGAGTCCAAGGCTGCAGGTGTGGAGGAGGTCATTGATGAGTACATGAACATACAAAACCAGATACCTGGAATGAAACATATCTCAAAATGAAGCACATATGAAAGTTATTTGAGAAAAAGTGTGTAAGAATGATGCACACCTGTGCCCGGGGTGCGAAGAGGAGCCCCTAGGGTGTGGGAATGGATTGAGCGACTGAGAGTACCATTGTGATGGTGACTTAGTCAGGATCGTAGTGGTGTGAATGATGCAAAAAACAAATCTTGTGTGCTCTAGAATGAAGATGGGGAAGTTTTTCAAAAGGGTTTATATATGGGTGTGGGGCCCACAATGACACCTCATTTGTACTTGTCACTATGGAGGTCTTCCAATGTGTCTATTGGAAGTTTGTGAGTGGTACATGAGAAAAATGGCTTAGTTTCAGACGATGAGAGAGCTAGGTTAGTTGCCACAACTTCTCGCATAGGTTAGGTGTCTTTTGGGGGACCTTGGGGGCTGTACGAATGACAGTATGACCAATTTTGTACTCGAGTAGGGAGGGTTTTGCGGGGGAAATATGAATTACCATGCACATGAGTACGAGAGTTATTGACAAAGACACGTGAAATACATTGATGTGGAAATATATCTTGCATGGATGTGCGTGGAGATCAGAGTTTTAGCCGCGTGATCAAGGGTTGTGGGGGTGCATGGTTGTTGTGAGGACAGTCGCTCATATGAGGATGGATTTTGAAGGGAAAACCATGCAAATGAGCATGACTGTTGGCATAGGGGAAGACCTAGGGTTCAATGCTACAACAAAGCACCAACAAAACCCTAACTACCAGCCCTTTCGACAACACCTGCGAAGCAGATGAAGTCTCACCCGAGGTAGAGGCAGGGGTGGTTGCAAGACTCAGATGTCTGCAACCTTAGCTGGGACACAGATCTGTGATTCTAACACTTAAAAGAGCACTTAGCAGTTATATTTATCAATATTCAGGTCTTAGTTACATCGTAGTTAAACCCTAATCACAATACAATGCAGTGGTCAACCAAATTTGGCATCTAGCAGCACTTAGCATGACATAACAGATCAGATCTAGCAGATTCAAGCACTAAGCACATTCATATAAGTCATATATAACATCCATATACATCATTAGCACAAAGCATAAACATATCTATCTATCTATATCAAAGAACTTAGCAATTAAAGACATAAACACATCAACACATTGTACAAATCACAACAACACAACATATACATGGTTCACCCCCACCTTGGGGCTACGTCCACCAATGCTTCTTCTGTATTATCTTCTTCAATAGGTTACATGCATAGAGCCTCAAAACCCTACTCCTTATAGGACAGGAGATCTGCGCAGCTCGCTAGATCCTACTTCCCTGAGTAGATCTAAGCACACAACCTTCCACAACCTCTTACAATGACTTGCACTTAGCTCTGCAAGTCTCACACAGTATGCACAAAGCACTTACAATCTTGATCACACAGATCCAACTCTAGCACTTAGCCATTCCTTATGACCTCTTTTCATTACATCGCTTAATATTCTATATATACTTTACAAAATAGGCCTAAACATAGGTAAACCCATGGGTCAACATCCCATACCCGTTACATAATCCCAAATCCCAAAAAGGACCCAAAAAGGGGCTGATATCCCACGATCTCTGCTTCGTCTTGCGCTCCTCCTTCGACAGGCTGTCGAAGTCCCAAAATAGGTCAAACTTGACCAAGGATCTCCCAAAACTTGGTGAAGGTCCAACATGCCCCCAACACTCACCTGTGACTCATCTTGAGTCACTCTAATCTGGGTAGTTTTGATTCAAAATCCTTGAGCGTAGCTCTAGTTGCTTCGAATTGCTACTTTGCTACAACCTCCTCTTCAGTGAACTCTTGGATGACTGCGTCGTTGACAGGTCCCTCTAGGCGTTGTTAAGCTGTAGTGACAACCTGCTCTAGTTCTTCTCCTCAGTCTTCGACCTCTATGAACAAGTGGTAATCCTTATATTGTACAGGTTCGAGCCTCTGAGTTACTTCCATATCTCTGCTTTGGATAGTGTGGATTTGCTGCTGAGCAGTGCGTTGCTCCTGGGATCACTTCATTATTTCCACTGCTGACAAGGGCTTCAACTACGCTTGTATCATTTCATCTTGATACTTCGCCTCTTGGAGCTGCGACTCCAGTGCCTTAAGTTCTGGGTTCTTAATGAGTTTCTCGTAGGTCTGGGCACTAGGATCAGTAGGTTTCTTACATTCCATAACAAGGGATTTTATTCTCTCAATTGCGCTTCGAGCAGTTGCTTCTCTTTGATCCCTTACATCCTGTGGAGTCTCGGGCACTACGCGGAGCTCTAAGTCTGCTATGCATTGTTGTAACTATTGGATAAATTCTGTGAGCTACTCTACTTGCTTCGTGACTTGATCCTATACCTTTATTTCTATGATTGTCATAGAAGGAAGTGCTCTGCTGACCACTTCTTTCACTTCGAGTTGCTTCATGAGCAACTGTTCTTTTCCTTGCTATAGCTGTGCTTTTTCTTCATCAAACTTTTCTTGGAGAGAAATATTTTCCTGTTCTACAGCTCAACGCTGCTCTACAAGTACTCCTTTCACTTGCATCAAAGCATGGGTGGATTGTTCTGTTTCCTCTTGTGCTCATCAAAGGCGAGATTTGACTATATTATCTAGTCGATGGAGTTGGGTCAGCTCATCTCCCAACTCTGGTTCTCTTGATGGCAGAGGCGCAGTGGAGACTGCACGGTTGGACTGAATAGCCTGTTGTACCCCTCAGATTTCAACTTCAATCCTATCATACATTTCTTCCTGCTTCGCTCCTTGTTTCTTTGATATTACTAGTGAAGCATCGTTCATGGATGCTATGATGAAGTCAAAGTCATCGGAAGTGAGGATAATCTGCATCTTGGTCATGGTGGCTTTTGATTTCTTCCGGGAAGAAGGTTTCGAGGGGGAAACCTTCCTCTTCTTCAAAGGGTCAACCTCATCTCTAGGCAGTGTTACTTCGCTTGGTCTCTATTCAACTTCTACTTCGTCATCACCCCCTCGGTTAGGTGACATGGACGTGGTATTCACTGAGGTGCTGCTTAAGTTTTGGACCTCCTCAATATTCTTCTTTCTGTTGGTTCCGGGTCTATTTTGTTCTTGATGAATGTCTTCTGGGCTGTCAATATCAGATATCTCTACAGGGTTGGCGGGGATAAGGAGGTCAAAGGACCATTCCTTGGTGATCTCCTCAAGTTATTATTATGTAATCTTATAATATGACTGGAGCTTCTCTTTATGTTCATCTTCTCGTGCTGTAATGTAGATGAAGTGCCGATTTGTGCTGAACTTCATTAGTGGTCGAAACCTTTGTAGGGTGTTCGGAGTCATGCGAGGCTCGACTTCAATGGCTCACTTTAGCTGGAGCTAGTATGTATGGAACACAACATTCGACTGCCACTGTTTGTTCATATTAGTTTAATACCATAGGGTAGTGAACTTTGTGGCAAGTGGTTCAAACAACTCTATTTCAGGGAAGGTCTCTCATTCCGGCATCTCCTAGTAAAAAAATGCAATGAGGACCAGGAGCCAGCTGAAATTAAACTCATAACCTTGATCCTGTGCTTCTCGACGATCTAGTTCCAATTGGTTAACTAGGTACTTCACCCAGTTCATCTATAGGCCTTCCGTGCACTTCCCTGCGAGGTCAACGACAAAGACGGTGACATGCGTAGGTCAATTCTTCCTTACTAGCTTCCCAACTATTAGTTGACATGATAGACGCACAATGCCACTCTGGATGGAAGCTACCTTATAGCCTCTTGTTCCCTTCTCAACGTCGCCATATGTATCCTTGATTTTCTGTGCTAGTGCGTGATCTGTGGATTTTCCTATATAAACGTCCTACGGGTCAGGTCCTTACATACTTAGTCCTGTGATCTTGTGGATCAACATTGGGTCAGCTATAATGTGGAAGTCTAGCCATAAGTATCCACCATGGTAACACAATAGTATCATATTGACACATACGTTGACTTCTTGGTGTCTTCCGAAGTGTGGGATCTTCATAACATTCAGCAGGGTGGACTGCGCGAGGTTCATCGTCCATGACTGAGGGATAATCTTCAAGTTCTTCCCTTTTTTTCTAGTTAGGTACTTTTATGGGTCGAACATACCATAGATATTTCGATCTCCGAGGTTGAAGTCGTTGAACTTCAACGCTATAATCTTATCCTGCTCTACTTGAACTATGCGTATCCCCTTCGGGAGGTACGCAGTGACCATAGTGTACTCAAAGTCTCTTGGCACACTATCACGATTCACCGTGCCAACCAGAGGTGGGATTTAATCGAGAAATATGGATGGTATCAACTTCACGTTGGCTAGGTCGTCATGATGCTTGGTTCTCTTCTCTATTGATAATCGGGATGGCCCCGATCTGCGAGCAGTCGATGGAAAGGATTGTAGTCCTCTCGTCGATGATTCTTGTACACTAGTAGACATCGACATGACTCTTTCAGTCATGAGGTCGATCAAAACTTCTTCGACAACTCTCTCTGAAGCGCTGAACTCATCCGACATACACGCTCGGGGTTGGAAATCTTCAGTTTCAAGGAGTAACTTAGACACTGCAATAGGATAGATGGCAATAGTGCAATGACCACTGTGTAAAATCAACAAGTCTACGGGCTCATATTCATGGTTAGCAAAAGTGTTCTTGGTGCATGGTGCGATGGGATAAATAGATAAATTGGCATCGGATTTCTTGCAATGGTTGAGAAGCCTTCATTAACTCTATTATGTCTGTTATGGCGTGGTCCAACGGTCTGGTGGAGAACCATAAATGAATTTCTACCCGTTCGGAGGGTCGGTCGAATGATTATATTGATCCCAATGACTATATTTCTTCGCCATGGGGAAGTGCGATGTGACGCTGCTATGTTATCCTGACGAAACTCCAATTTTGCAAATTTTCCTTCTGCGAGGTTCCCTCTGTAACCTTCTGTAACTTGTCGATCTTAGCTCTCTTCTTACTTAGTTTTCTAGCTTTATTTAAAGTGAGATTTGTCTTAGTATGCCTTTTTCCATTCTGATTCTTATCTTCTTTTGGCATAGTTACTTCGCACTATTGAGATTCTTTCCTAAGATTCGAGGGTGATACTTCTTCTTTAGATGAAATAGGTACTTTAATCTTCTATGGGTCTTCTAGTGTTCTTGCAACTTCGACATCTGGGTCTCTGGAGTTAGATAGATTCGATCCATTCTCCTGTTCTTCAATCAAGTGTGTGATCCTTCTAGTCATGAAATATTTTAACTCTCGCTTCTTCTGATCTAAGGATTTTTCTTCTTCCTTCCTTCTAGCCTGATCTCTCTCAATCCAAGGTTTTCCTAGTAACATGGTAAATGGGGCGTTGTTCTCAATAAATTTAATAATCTCAAAATCTTCCTCTGTCGAAGTTCCATTGACATTCATAAAAATACGGGTGAGCTTTCCACATAGGTTTATCAACTTTACTTTGAATAGTTCTATTCCTCCTAATGAAGGAATCATAGCAGGCCTTCCTATAGCTTCCCAAGTTATTTCTGTCATGATATTCACCTATGTTTCCTCATCTAGAACATAGTCAATGTTGAAGTCTCATATTCTTTCTTCAAGGCATTCTTTTTCTTTGAAGATCTCTGATAAACTGACATGTTGGTGATCATTCAAGGTTTCTTTCATCTATAGCAATAATTTTTCTAATTCTTTTTGGGGTTCTGCCATAATCTTAGTTTCTTGATCTTTCTCATGGTATTCTTGTCTCATATTCATCCTTTCAACCTTAGCAATCATTCTAGGGAAATCCAATACTTCATGGTCCATATCTTTGCAACAAAGACAACTAGGTCTTTTCCTAGGGCATTCCTTAGCAAGATGTCCTGGTTTTCTGCAACTGTAACAAAGGGTTAATCCTCTCTTTCTTTTAAATGATCCCCAACCTTTCCTGTACTGTGCACTAGGATCATGGTAGCTAACCTGCAAACATTTCTTTCTAGGATCCTGCATCCACTTTTTAGTCCAAACATTCTTTCTATGCATAGGTATAACATATCTTTCACTATTCTTATCAAATCTACATATATCAAACCTTCTTTCATCTGTTAGTGCCCTAGTTTTCAAGCTAGGAAAAAATCTATCAAACATACCTAGATCCATACTTTTGAAACAAAAATTTCCACTTATCTTACTTCTACAGAGCAAAAATCTTTCAGATCTAGAACTTTTCACTATTCTTTCCTTTATCAGAGCACAGAGCTTGCAGATCTTACCTTTTTTCTCCAGATCTGACCTCTTTTCTTCAGATCGAGCTTCTTTCTTTAGCACAGAGCTTTCATAGTTTCAGGTCGGATCTTTGCACAAATCGTCTTCTTCCTCAGTTCCCAACAATCACAGTTTCAGGTCAGATCTTTGCACAAAGCTTCTTCTTCCTCAATTCCCAACAATCACAGTTTCAGGTCTCGACAACGGAACCATTTTTTGGCACAAGGGAAGATCCATGGTTCAATGCTACAACATCGCACAAACAAAACCATAACTACCGACCCTTTCAGAAACACCTGCAAAGCAGATGAAGTCTCACCCGAGGTAGAGGCAAGGGTGGTTGCAGAACTCAGATGTCTGCAACCTTAACTGGGACACAGATCTGTGATTCTAACACTTAACAAAGCACTTAGAAATTATATTTATCAATATTCAGGTCTTAGTTACAACGCAGTTAAACCCTAATCACAATACAACAAAGTGGTCAACCAGATCTGGTAGCTAGCAGCACTTAGCATGATGAAACAAATCAGATCTAGTAGATTCAAGCACTAAGCACATTCATATAAGTCAGATCTAACATCCATATACATCATTAACACAAAGCATAAACATATCTATCTATCTATATCAAAGAACTTAGCAAGTAAGGACATAAACACATTGACACATTGCACAAAGAAGAGAAACACAACATATACATGGTTCACCCCCACCCCAGGGCTACATCCACCAACTCTTCTTATTTATTATGTTATTCAATAGGTTACATGCACAAAGCCTCAAAACCCTACTCCGCATAGGACAGGAGATCTACGTAGCTCGCTAGATCCTCCTTCCCCGAGTAGATCTAAGAACAAAAATTTCCATAGCCTCTTACAATGACTTGCACTTAGCTCTACAAGTCTCACACAGTATTCAAAGAGCACTTACAATCTTGATCACATAGATCCAACTCTAGTAGTTAGCCATTACTTATGACCTCTTTTCATTACATTGCCTAGTCTTCTATATATACTTTACAAAATAGGCCTAAACATGGGTAAACCCATGGGATGACATCCCATACCTGTTACATAATCCCAAATCCCAAAAAGGGGCCAAGATCCTGCGATCTCTGCTTCATCTTGTGCTCCTCCTTCAATAGGTTGTTGAAGTCCCAAAATAGGTCAAACTTGACCAAGGATCTCCCAAAACTTGGTCAAGGGCCAACAATGACTGTTATGAAAATAATTGCAGTTATGTGCACGCCTATTGGGTGTTTAGGAACACTGCTTGTGCACACCTGTCGAAGGAACTGACATGAACACATGTGCGTGAATTCTATTGGTACAATCACGGTAATGTGTGTGAATTTTGGCATAACAACCACACTGAAGTGCATGATTGTTGGGGGAAAAGTCATGCAAGGGAGAATGGGGTTTTTTTCTTAGTGTAAGGATTGTGATTGAGGAATAACACTAATGAAAATTTGGTTAGATTGGGTGCTGGTGACAGAGCAGAGAGAGAGGATGTTAGTTTAGTGGTGAGAGAGAGGCTAGGAGTATTTATGGCGGCTGGTGGGGAATGACACTCGCATTTGACATCACTTGCCCCATGATGGTTTGCTAGATTTCATTGTATGAATGTGGTGGTCTGAGCGATAGGAGTTCAAGGTGTGGGGGTGTGTCCTCCACATTACTGTCAACATTGATCTTTATTTCATAATAGGACTCCATTTTTGCGGGATAGAGCTTCAAGACTAGTCAAGGATTCCAATGGGAGTGATGGTGGGGGTGTTGGTAGACTGTTACTATTATGGGACGACAATGATGAATGGTGACTCGATCAATATAGTCGTCATTGATTCATTCAAGATGCAGGTATTTTTTTCCATGGTGGTGCGAATCTTTGGGTCTCTGGGGACCTAGCATGTCATAGGAGACCGGATGGTGATTGTAGAGTAGGCCATGAGTGGTCGTATGTTTTCTTGGGCTCGTGTGATGCAAACGTTCCTGGTAGTACAACTTGACAGATGTGTTGCTGTGAAGGGGGAAGAGTTCATATTTGGGTCTATCATTTACTCTTTCATGTTTGAGAGGGTTGTATTTCTATGCCCTCAGGTTATTTTAGATATTCCTAGGATGCGAGATCCCAGATTGGTGACATGGGGGTAGCTGTTGCCTCGCCAGGGTGGTGGCGAGATGGGTTACTATTTCATGTCATTATTTGAGAGGGTTTGGTGGCATGCCCTGCAGGTATTCCTGGAGTACCTGTACCATGATATTGACTTCAGATACCAACCAGATATGTGTCTTCCACTGGGTGAAGACTGGGGTGTTTGAGGTGAGTTTGTTGTACTTTTTCATATTTAAATGTTCCTTGATTTTATATGTTTGTATGTCTAAACTACTAATACAACTTTTGTGGTTTGTATATGCAGATGTGGGACCCTTTGGTTAGGAGGCTGGTGTGGCACAAGAAGTAGAGGATGAGCTAGCAACTAAGGGTAGGGCAAGGATGCTCCACCAATATGAAGATCTAGGGGCAATGGCTCAAGGGTAGAATTTCTTCAGGTATAATCCATTGATAGGGTCCTTGAGTGTAGATCCTTCGAGGTGGACCAAAATGTAGGTGCCTTTGGTGAGGAAATGGTGAATGATATAGGGGCCTCGCCAAAGAGATTCAAATTTTTCATGGCCTAGCGTGTTGTGTGCAATGTCATAGGCCAACACAAGGTCACCTTTGGTGAAGGACAAAAGGTTAAATTGATGATAGAAGATTGCCTTGGAATGTTTCTTCGATGCTTCATTGTTTTGGAGAGACAATCGTCAATCCTCTTTGAGAGATTAGAGAATGAGAAATCGTTTCTCGATGGGATTTGTATCTGGGAGGAGCTCGAGTGTGATGCGTAGAGTGGTTATTTCACACTCAATGGGGAGGAAAACCTCCACCCCATGAACGAGATGGAAAGGCGTGAAATTGGTGGCAGTTTTGACTTCTGTGTGATATGCCCATAAGGCTGAGAAAAGCATGTGATGCCAGTTGGTATTATGTTTATCTACTATTCTCTACAACATTGTTTTGAGAAATTTATTTCCTACTTTGACTTTCCCATTGGACTATGGGTAGTAAGGGGATGCAGAATGTTAAGCCCTAATATTGGCTCTTTACCCCTTAATTGGGGCATATTATATTAGTAATGTTATTTTATTTATGTTGGCTTTAGGCCATTAGTTGTAATTATACCTCCTAGTCTCCTATATATACCAAGGAAACATTTTCATTTTGAATCATCTTGTACTTGAACATTTAAGTGGGGTAAAAGGAGGTTTCCCCCTCGAAGAGGCTTATTATCTGAAATTATCTCTTTTTCAGGGCATTGAGTACTTTTTCTGAGGTTTTTCTATGCTATATTGATATTTGGTTCTTAACATATGGTATCAGAGCTCAAGGTCTTGGGGTTTCGCTGCTACATCTGAGACACCTTGGAATTTTCACTATAACTATTTTTCTACAATGTTTCAGAAGGAATGGATTGGAGGATATTTAGTAGACGGATCAAGGTACGTTGGGTTCAAAATTAAGCTCCTGAGGCCTTATACTTTTGGAGATACAACTTGTACAAGATAGGGTTCTGGAATCATCCTAAACTGAGTCATTGCGGAATTTTCACTATAAAACATTTTCTATAACATTTCAGACACTAAAATATGGAGTCTATTTACATAAATTAGTAAGGTATCTGTGGTAAAAATTTCATCTTTTGGGTCATCTTAAATTTGTATATACACCTTGTGTAAGATAGGGTATTTGACTAGTCCTATTGACCAGTCTCAAGAAGGTGTTCCAGGTAAAACAATCATAANTCTTCCTAGAGTATCCAAATTGCATGGGACTAGTTTCATTGGATAACAGACAATCTATAGTAGTTTTGGTGTGAGTTTCAAAATTTATATCAATTATTTTGTGCGGGGCACGCTATACAAGTGAGGTCTCCTGGAAAGGCAAAAAATTGGCAAATTGTGGGGAAGTTACCGTAAATTCCACTTGGCACATCCAATTTTGATCAAACCTGTGGCATTGTAGAGAAGAAATATCAGAGAACTACATAAAATAAAGTTTCATACCCAGAAGGGATGAAACTTGGGAGATACAATAGAATAAATATTGTCTAGCAGAACCACCTCAAAATCAAGGTTCAAAAGTGATACTTGGCCAACATGCCACCCAAAAAAGGATCTTCTACACCAAATAAGCCTCCATAAAATCCTACTTGGACTCTTGATGAAGGTGAATAAATGCATAGGGACATAAATGATTTACAAAAGAAGATAGTAACAAAAGATGAACTACAAGAGATGATGGAGGGTTTAAAAGGGGAGATCATGGAAGTATTGAAAAATTTCGTAATAGAGAAGACACCTGAAAGTGAAAATGCATCCCATGAAATTCATGATGAGGACACAACGAAGGTGAATCAAGAATGGAGAAACTCCAACTTTGGTTTGAAGACCAA
>JASDQU011025267.1:55479-65555 GCA_032191745.1 Picea mariana | reverse complement strand
CTATGATGTGGTTCAGTTTGGTTGATTTGGTTGATGGAGTGAGAAATACTCTTGTGATTTAGTAGTGACATGATTTCTATGGTATACTAGTTATTTATACATGATTGAGATATCATTCATATTGATTTGATGTGGAGCATGAGCAAGCTATTGGAGAGCTTGGATGTGTTGTGACTGGCTGTGGGTCAGTTTGGACAGTTGAAGACAAAAGAGAAAGTGATTGCAGGTTGCAGAGGATCTGGGCATGTTGCTCAGAAGCATATGTTTGTTGCATTATACATTGGCTGCGTTCACACGCGGGCTGTAGTGAGCCAGGGCGCGTGCACACGCGGGTTGCACTACTAACAGGTCGCGTACCTATTGACAGATTGATATCTGTTGAGGATTGTTGCCTCATCTCAGTTGGTGCTCAGAGTGTAAGCTGAGTCTTTCATATAGAGCTGGTGCTCTTGTAGAGTTGTACTCTATTTAGTTGTTGCTGATAAACCCAAGGATTGTAGTCTGTAATAAAAAGAAATTGTACATACATCTTGTGTTCTTTGTGTCCATTGTGATGATGACTTGTTGATGATATATTGCAGATATATGTTGCTGATATGTGCCTACATCTAACCGGTTATAAACGATAGCAATGGGTAATGAATAAATGTTGAATGCTAATTGATGAGTTTTTGTGCAAGAGGGAAGTTTTGGGAAAAAGAGCACCACACTCATTCACCCCCCCTCTAAGTGTGGTAGGTGTGTCCAACACATAAGCACATATTTTCTCCTTTAATGCAATCAAGTTCAATTCAAACGATCTTATAAATGATCCTTTCGTTAAGTGAACCTAGAACCAAATCAAGTTTGGTATCAAGGTCACTTCAGATTCAGATCAACTAGCTTCATAGTGAATCCCATAACTCATGATGCCCTGAACATATCTAAGGATGCGCTTGGCATCCTTCCAATGCTGATCATGGGGATATTGCATGTATCTGGAAAATTATCCTACTACATATGAGATATCCAGACGGGTGTAGGTTAGATACAAAAGAATCCCCACCAATTGTCAATACAAAGTTCTATCCATTAATGGTGTATCCCCACCATCCTCAAGTCTGATCCAAAATAAAAAGGGTGTAGGTGTAGACTTGCAGTCTGTCATGTGGAATCTATCCAGAATATCCCTAGAATACTTAGCCTAAGAAATTTTAATGCCAAAAACATCTTGAATAATATCAAGACCAAGAAAGAAGTTAAGTGGACCCATGTCCTTCATAGAGAACCTGTCATGTAAAATCTCTTTGACCAGAACAATGGATGAAGAAGAGCTATCGGTGATCAAAAGATAATCAACATAAGGTACTAAAATCATCAAAGAGTTAGTAGTCCTCAACATGTAAACATTGCAATAAGATTTACATATAACAATATAATTTGAAAGCATATAAGAATCCATATTTTCATACCATGCTCTAGGTGCCTGCTTGAGACTATAGAGTGACTTCTTTAGTCTGCATACTAAAGATGAGTTCTAAATGAACCCCGATGGCTTCTCCATCTAGATATCCTATGAAATATTATCGTGAAGAAAATCTTTCTTCACATCCATTTGGTGAACTTCCCATACTTTGGTTGCTGCAATGGCTAGAACCAAGAAAATGGAGTCCATCTTTGCTACATGAGAAAAGGTCTCATCATAATTGTTTGGGTTCTTTTGTCACAAGATTGAGAAAAAGAGAGTCTCTTAACTACCCTGGTAAGCTAACAAGGCATAACAAAAATATGGTTAGCAAGTAAGTGGACTTGCAAGTTAGAAGACAAAATACAAAGCAAGAAAATAAAAAATAAGAATAAGAAACAAACTAAACTAACATAAACAAGTGATGCATGAAATTCAACACATGAAATGGTTACCCAATAGAACTGAATCTTCGAATTGAGTGCACCAAGAGGAGACATATGGGACAATGAATCCCCTATTCCTCCTATGGGAGAGTTCTTTGATCCCTAAAAAAATAGAGCTATCACTCTCCAATGGTGAAAAATACCCAAGGCTTATCTTTACAAGAGGTGTAAAGCTTCCTCAATGCTACACTTGCTCAAACTTATGGCTCAAGAGAATTTGAAAAACATAAAAATGCTATGGATTCTTCTTCTCTTTTGCATAAAATGATCCTCTATTTATAGGAGGATGGTAAGATATTTGTCAACTAGTTACAAGTGTGAATGGGAGGCCTTTGGAGGTACCTCCCATCCCTTTTAGTTATCCCAAGGAAAAATTTGGGGGAGATTTTGGGTATGGGGGAGATCCACTCCATCCCAGAAGTGGTTAAGGGTCGAACAAAACCATAAATGCATAGTTTCTGCATCTGTGTAGGTTTTCCAACTGTCATTCATGCACTTCATGCACTATGCACATTGTACATCGTGTTAGCCTGCACGAATGTGCAGACACTACTTTTACTGAATACGCGCAGAACTTCAGAACCATTTTGTATATTTTTGTGCGTATCTTGCCAAATTGAATGTGATCCTTCCAAAATTATTGGTAGTATGTTGTGCTTTCTTTTTTCATCCATTGTTTGTATTTTTTTGGGTAAGATTTTGGTGATAATAGATGCTCCATGATGTGTGAGGTTAGGATAATACATATAGCCGAAATACATCAATGTTTCTTTCTGTTGAAATTGTTGTAACAATAGGATATTTATAGATGTTGTTTAAGAAGGATTGTACAAATGAGGCAGGCATGCCCCATGTTCATGTCATGAAACCAAAATAATATGAGTGTAATTGAATTTTTTTTTATGAAGTGGATATTTGCATCGCCCTCGAGGGTGTCAATAATGATAAATGATATATTTGTGGAATGAACTAGCTTTGAATCGAGTGGTGAATGACTGAGAGGCATTGATGGCCTATCAAATTCATAGGTCTTCGGATGCTACTGAAAACTACAATGTTCGCATAGTAAGATCCACCGTAACATGAAACTTTGTTGGAGTCGAATGTTATGGGGATCAAAGACATCAGAGAGAAATTAAGACTCTTGATGATCTGCCTAAGACTTCTCATTGATAGTAGAATGAGAGCCAAGATACTGCCACCTTACTGGAAACTTGTGTTGATTTCTAGACGAAGGTGATACCACTGGAAGAAGTAAATGGATTCTTGACATCCGATCGATCAAAATGGTATCAGGAACTGTATGGATGAACTGGTGAAATGGAAAAATATCAAATTAGAGGGGACATAATAACTTCCCTTGGTTGGGGAAAATTGGATGATGATAACAACCGTAAAACACGATCTAGTGTCAGGGGGCGACTAGATATTTAGGTAAACTGTGTTGAATGTGTAAAACTGCAAAGGAATGGATAATGGGACAAAAGACAGATTTTGAGGACATAGGTGTTGGTGGAAGTTAGTATTTTGGTCTATGGTAGGGATAACTTTGCAGAGATGGTGATGAGAGTGCGATGCCCCAACCAAGGGAGACATGGGTTGCTGTGTGCCAAGGAAAAATGCCATTGGCTACGATGGAAAAAACCTTATGTACTTGCTGAAAAGGGAGAGGTACTTTATACAATTACCTAATGAAATAAAAAATTATTGGGATTGAATAAACATAGACAGAAACGAGTGCCCCAATGAATGATGGCTTGGACTTGTTGGTGCGCAAGTATAATAGGGTTGATTGATGGAGGGTGGGGGATCCATTGGTAAGTTTTTGTATTGGGTAGATGAGTGGAGGATGAAATTGCAAATGGTCAAGTGATGTTGAATGGAATGGAGGGCTAATGATAATGAGGGGGTGTATTGAATGTAACCAGAACCATGTGATTGGGGAGTCTAAAATGGGAAGGTTTAGCAATATGATGAGAAGAAGTATGAGGTTCAGTCTCGGAAATGAAAAACTATCAAGAGTACCAATCATAGGGGAATGAGAAGCATGAGTGTTGAGTTTCCAGGGACAAAATATATGTGGGATGACTCATGGAGGTGAGAATGCTACTGGTTGATGGTACCTAAATGCAATGGAGGTGAAGGTACCACAGAGCTAGGTGTGGAGATCCTATGGATAAACGTAAAGGGGTATAACTGGGATATGTAGATGTTTATAGAGGTGTAAGTGTATTCCGGTTTAGAATGTATACTTGAAGGGGAAATAATGAGGCCAAGGCTAAAGGTGTGGATGAGGTCATTGATGAGTACATGCACATACAAAACCAGATACCTGCAATGAAACATATCTCAAAATGAAGCACATATGAAAGTTATTTGAGAAAAAGTGTGTAAGAATGATGCACACCTGTGCCCGGGGTGCGAAGAGGAGCCCCTAGGGTGTGGGAATGGATTGAGTGACTGAGAGTACCATTGTGATGGTGACTTGGTCAGGATCCTAGTGGTGTGAATGATGCAAAAAACAAATCTTGTGTGCTCTAGAATGAAGATGGGGAAGTTTTTCAAAACGGTTTATATATGGGTGTGGGGCCCACAATGACACCTCATTTGTACTTGTCACTATGGAGGTCTTCCAATGTGTCTATTGGAAGTTTGTGAGTGGTACATGAGAAAAAGGGCTTAGATTCAAACGACGAGAGAGCTAGGTTAGTCGCCACAACTTCTCGCATAGGTTAGGTGTCTTTTGGGGGACCTTGGGGGCTGTACGAATGACCATATGACCAATTTTGTACTCGAGTAGGGAGGGTTGTGCGGGGGAAATATGAATTACCATGCACATGAGTACGAGAGTTATTGACACAGACACATGAAATACATTGATGTGGAAATATATCTTGCACGGATGTGCGTGGAGATCATAGTTTTAGCCGCGTGGTCAAGGGTTGTGGGGGTGCATGGCTGTTGTGAGGACATTCGCGCATGTGAGGATGGATGTTGAAGGGAAAAGCATGCAAATGAGAATGACTGTTGGCATAGGGGAAGACCCAGGGTTCAACGCTACAACAACGCACCAACAAAACCCTAACTACCGACCCTTTCGGCAACACCTTCGAAGCAGATGAAGTCTCACCCGAGGTAGAGGCAGGGGTGGTTGCAGGACTCATATGTCTGCAACCTTATCTGGGACACAGATATGTGATTCTAACACTTAAAAGAGCACTTAGCAGTTATATTTATCAATATTCAAGTCTTAGTTACATCGTAGTTAAACCCTAATCAGAATACAACGCAGTGGTCAACCAAATTTGGCATCTAGCAGCACTTAGCATGACGGAACAGATCAGATCTAGCAGATTCAAGCACTAAGCACATTCATATAAGTCAGATCTAACATCCATATACATCATTAGCAAAAAGCATAAACATATCTATCTATCTATATCAAAGCACTTAGCAAGTAAATACATAAACACATCAACATATTGCACAAAGCACAACAACACAACATATACATGGTTCACCCCCACCTTGGGGATACGTCCACCAATGCTTCTTCTGTATTATCTTCTTCAATAGGTTACATGCACAGAGCCTCAAAACCCTACTCCTTATGGGACAGGAGATCTGCGCAGCTCGCTAGGTCCTACTTCCCTGAGTAGATCTAAGCACACAACCTTCCACAACCTCTTACAATGACTTGCACTTAGCTCTGCAAGTCTCACACAGTATGCACAAAGCACTTACAATCTTGATCACACTGATCCAACTCTAGCACTTAGCCATTCCTTATGACCTCTTTTCATTACATCGCTTAGTATTCTATATATACTTTACAAAATAGGCCTAAACATGGGTAAACCCATAGGTCGACATCCCATACCCGTTACATAATCCCAAATCCCAAAAACGGGCTGAGATCCCGCGATCTTTGCTTCGTCTTGCGCTCCTCCTTTGATAGGATGTCGAAGTCCCAAAATAGGTCAAACTTGACCAAGGATCTCCCAAAACTTGGTGAAGGTCCAACATGCCCCCAACACTCACCTGTGACTCATCTCGAGTCACTCTAATCTGGGTAGTTTTGATTCAAAATCCTTGAGCGTAGCTCTAGCTACTTCGAATTGCTGCTTTGCTACAACCTCCTCTTCAGTGAACTCTTGGATGACTGCGTCGTTGACAGGTCCCTCCAGGCGTTGTTCAGCTGTAGTGACAACCTGCTCTAGTTCTTCTCCTCAGCCTTTGACCTCTATGAACAAGTGGTAATCCTTATCTTGTACAGGTTCGAGCCTCTGAGTTACTTCCATAAATCTGCTCTGGATAGTATGGATCTGTTGCTGAACAGTGTGTTGCTCCTGGGATCACTTCATTATTTCCACTGCTGACAGGGGCTTCAACTACGCTTGTATCATTTCGTCTTGATACTTCGCCTCTTGGAGCTGTGACTCCAGTGCCTTCAGTTTTGGGTTCTCAATGAGTTTCTCATAGGTCTGGGCACTAGGATCAGTAAGTTTCTTACATTCCATAACAAGGTATTTTATTCTCTCAATTGTGCTTCGAGCAGTTGCTTCTCTTTGATCCCTTACATCCTGTGGAGTCTCGGGCACTGCGCGGAGCTCTAAGTCTGCTATGCGCTGTTGTAGCTATTGGATAAATTCTGTGAGCTACTCTACTTGCTTCGTGACTTGATCCTATACCTTTATTTCTACGACTGTCATAGAACGAAGTGCTCTGCTGACCGCTTATTTCACTTCGAGTTGCTTCACAAGCAACTGTTCTTTTCCTTGCTGTAGCTGTGCTTTTTCTTCATCAAACTTTTCTTGGAGAGAAATATTTTCCTGTTCTACAACTCAGTGCTGCTCTACAAGTACTCCTTTCACTTGCGTCAAAGCATGGGTGGATTGTTCTGTTTCCTCTTATGCTCATCGAAGGCGAGATTTCACTGTATTAGCTAGTCGGTGGAGTTGGTTCGGCTCATCTCCCAACTCTGGTTCTCCTGATGGCAGAGGCGCAGTGGAGATTGCACGGTTGGACTGAATAGCCTGTTGTACCCCTTGGATTTCAACTTCAATCCTCTCATACATTTCTTCCTGCTTCGCTCCTTGTTTCTTTGATATTACTAGTGAAGCATCGTTCATGGATGCTATGATGAAGTCAAAGTCATCAGAAGTGAGGATAGTTTGCATCTTGGTCATGGTGGCTTTTGATTTCTTCCGAGAAGAAGGTTTCGAGGGGGAAACCTTCCTCTTCTTCAAAGGGTCAACCTCATCTCTGGGCGGTGTTACTTCGCTTGGTCTCTATTCAAATTATACTTCATCATCACCCCCTCGGTCAGGTGACATGGACGTGGTATTCACTGAGGTGCTGGTTAAGTTTTGGACCTCCTCAATATTCTTCTTTCTGTTGGTTCTGGGTCTATTTTGTTCTTGATGAATGTCTTCTGGGCTATCAATATCAGATATCTCTATAGGGTTGGCAGGGATAAAGAGGTCAACGGACCATTCCTTGGTGATCTCCTCAAGTTATTCTTCTCTAATCTTACAATATGACTGGAGCTTCTCTTTATGTTCATCTGCTTGTGTTGTAATGTAGATGAAGTGTCAATCTGCGCTGAACTTCATTAGTGGTCGGAACCTTTGTAGGGTGTTCAGAGTCATGTGAGGCTCAACTTCAATGGATCACTTTAGCTGGAGCTAGTATGTATGGAACACAACATTCAACTGCCACTGTTTGTTCATATCAGTTGAATACCACAGGGTAGCGAACTTCATGGAAAGTGGTTCAAACAACTCTATTTCAAGGAAGGTCTCTCCTTCCGGCATCTCCTAGGAAAAAAATGCAATGAGGACTAGGAGCCAGCTGAAATGAAATTCATAACCCTGATCCTGTGCTTCTCGACGATCTAGTTCCAATTGGTTAACTAGGTACTTCACCCAGTTCATCTATAGGCCTTCCGTGCACTTCCCTGCGAGGTCAACGACAAAACCGGTGACTTGCATAGGTCAATTATTCCTTACTAGCTTCCCAACTATCAGTTGACATGATAGGCACACAATTCCACTCTAGATGGAAGCCGCCTTGTAGCCTCTTGTTCCCTTCTCAACGTCGCCATATGTATCCTTGATTTTCTGTGCTAGTGCGTGATCTGCAAATTTTCCTGTATAAAAGTCCTACGGGTCAGGTCCTTGCATACTTAGTCCTGTGATCTTGTGGATCAACATTGGGTCAACCATAATGTGAAAGTCTAGCCATAAGTATCCGCCATGGTAACACAATAGTATCATCTCGACACATACGTTGACTTCCTGGTGTCTTCCGAAGTGTGGGATCTTCATAACATTTAGCAGGGTGGACTGCACGAGGTTCATCGTCCATGACTGAGGGATGATCTTCGAGTTCTTCCCTTTTGTTCTAGTTAGGTACTTGTATGGGGTGAGCATACCATAGATATTTCGATCTCTGAGGTTGAAGTCGTTGAACTTCAACGCTATAATCTTATCCTGCTCTATTCGAACTGTGCGTATCCCCTTCGGGAGGTATGCAGTGACCATAGTGTACTCGAAGTCTCTTGGCACACTATCACAATTCACCGTGCCAACCAGAGGCGAGATTTAATCGGGAAATATGGATGGTATCAACTTCACGTTGGCTAGGTCATCATGATGCTTAGTTCTCTTCTCTATTGACAATCGGGATGGCCCCGATCTGTGAGCAGTCGACAGAGAGGCTTGTAGTCCTCTTGTCGATGATTCTTGTACACCAGTAGACATCGACATGACTCTTTCAATCATGAGGTCGATCAAAACTTCTTCGACAACTCTCTCTGAAGTGCTGAACTCATCCGACATACACGCTCTTGGTTGGAAATCTTCGGGTTCGAGGAGTAACTTAGACACTGCAATAGGATAGATGGCAATAGTGCAATGACCACTGTGTAAAATCAACAAGTCTGCGGGCTCATATTCACGGTTAGCAAAAGTGTTCTCGGTGCATGGCGCGATGGGATAAATAGATAAATTGGCATCAGATTGCTTGCAACGGTTGAGAAGCCTTCATTAACTTTGTTATGTCCGTTATGGCGTGGTCCAACGGTCTGGTGGTGAACCATAAATGACTTTCTACTCATTCGGAGGGTCGGTCGAATGATTATATTGATCCCAACGACTATATTTCTTCGCCATGGGGAAGTGCCATGTGACACTGCTCTGTTATCCTAACGAAACTCCAATTTTGCAAATTTTCCTTCTGCGAAGTTCCCTCTGTAACCTTCTGTAACTTGTCGATCTTAGCTCTCTTCTTACTTAGTTTTCTAGCTTTCTTTAAAGTGAGATTTGTCTCGGTATGCCTTTTTCCATTCTGATTCTTATCTTCTTTTGGCATAGTTACTTTGCACTGTTGAGATTCTTTCCTAAGATTCGAGGGTGATACTTCTTCTTTAGATGGAATAGGTACTTTAATCTTCTATGGGTCTTCTAGTGTTCTTGCAACTTCGACATCTGGGTCTCTAGAGTTAGATATATTCGATCCATTCTCCTGTTCTTCAATCAAGTGTGCGATCCTTCTAGTCATGAAATATTTTAACTCTTGCTTCTTCTGATCTAAGATTTTTTCTTCTTCCTTCCTTCTAGCCTGATCTCTTTCAATCCAAGGTTTTCCTAGTAACATGGTAAATGGGGCACTGTTCTCAATAAATTTAATAATCTCAAAATCTTCCTCTGTCGAAGTTCCATTGGCATTCACAGAAATCCGGGTGAGCTTTCCACATAGGTTTATCAACTTTCCTTTGAATAGTTATATTCCTCCTAATGAAGGAATCATAGCAGGCCTTCCTATAGCTTCCCAAGTTATTTCTGTCATGATATTCACCTATGTTTCCTCATCCATAACACAGTCAATGTCGAAGTCTCATATTCTTGCTTCAAGGCATTCTTTTTCTTTGAAGATCTCTGATAAACTGACATGTCGGTGATCATTCAAGGTTTCTTTCATCTATAGCAATACTTTTTCTGATTCTTTTTGGGGTTCTGCAATAATATCAGTTTCTTGATCTTTCTCATGGTATTCTTGTCTCATATTCATCCTTTCAACCTTAGCAATCATTCTAGGGAAATCCAATACTTCATGGTCCATATCTTTGCAACAAAGACAACTAGGTCTTTTCCTAGGGCATTCCTTAGCAAGATGTCCTAGTT